>JADKXX010007247.1:0-133058 GCA_017310255.1 Butorides virescens | reverse complement strand
GGGGGGGGAGTGAGCGAGCGGCTGCGTGGTGCTTAGTTGCCAGCCGGGTTAAACCACGACAAATAGTTTGGTTTGGAAGCAACCTTTAAAGGTCGTGTAGTCCAACCCCCCTGCAACCCTGATTTGTGGTTATCAGTTTTCCAGTCTTGCTTATCAGGGGGATACACTTTCTTTGACCTTCCTTTTCAGGCTGACATACCTGCAGAAGCCCTTCTCATTATCCTTTGTGTTCCTTGCCAAGTAAAGCTCCAGCTGCACCTTGGCATTCCTGACCCCATCCCTGTGCAACTGGGCAGCCTCCCTATACTCTTCCTAGGGTACCTGTCCCTGCTTCCACAGCCTGTGCATTTCCTTCTTGCCCTTTAGTTTGACCAGCAGGTCTTGGCTGATCCATGCTGGTCTCTTGCCTTCTTTGCCTGATTTCTTACACCTGGGAATCGAGAGCTCTTGCACTCAATGGAAAGTGTCTTTAAAGATCTGCCAACTCTGTTCTGCTCCCTTGTCCCTGAGGGAAGTTTCCCAGGAGGTCCTATTGACTAACTCCTTGAAGAGCTGGAATTTTGCTTCTCTAAAATTCAGGGTCCTGACTTTACTCTTTGCATGACCCATATCAGGACTGCAAACTCCACCAGTTCATGATCACTGCAGCCCAGCCTGCCTTCAATCTTGATGTTACTGATTAGCTCACTTGCACTGGTGACCAACAGGTCCAGTATCACACACCCTCTGGTAAGGCTGTCTCAATGCATCACAAGAGTCTCCTGGATTGCCTACAGCTCACTGTGCTACTTTTCCAGCAGATGTCAGGATGGTGGAAACCTCCCTTCAGGATGAGAGCCTGTGAGATCTTTGGGTTTCTTTGGTTAAAATAGTAGATAATTATAATTTCTATGCTTCATTTAATGTCGCTGGGGAAAAAATCAATTTGAAACAAAGGTAAATTTGATGAGAAAATAAAATTATAAACGCCTAATTTCACATTAATCCCACCTAATTCCATGCACTAATATCAGTTGGCTGCATTTTTATTTATTTATTTTTTTTTGGTCCAAAGTTCCCTCTATGGTCAATCAAGAGAGATGGGCACCCTCAGCTTCATCCAATGGTGACAGCTGCTTTATACTGACCAAATCACCATCTACAAGTACTTTGCTGTCACCATTGGATGAACTCTTTAATAGGCATGCTTTGATGAAGCACTTTAAAAGGATTTAGTTTTTTGGCGAGTATTGTTTTCAACTACAGTGCATGTGGGATGTAGGTGGAGGATACTGAAGCATCCCGAGGTCATGAGAGAAGAATCCTGAGACCATGAGAGAACAATTAGTCTGAATCAGCAATGAAACCTGGTAGAAAATAATTTAGTAATCTATTTTTTAAACTCTGCCTCTGTCCAGGTAGGATTTTCTAAATTACTACTCTTCAACTTGGATTAGAATGTGACTGAGAATGGAAACCATATGTTAGAAGAAAATTGTTGAGAATCCTGAGGGGTTTGATTGTCAGGAATGTCTCCTTTGGAGTTTTTTGTTATGCTAATTAATTTTATCCCAGTGAATCCAACGGAATATAAAACCAATGACTACTTTGTTAAATATCCTAGTATAAATAAGTAAGCAAATAGTCTGAAGAAAAAATAAGATGAACAGGGGTAACTGTGGACTTATTAGCATAAAAGAAAGTAAAATAAACTCAAATGGCCTCACAGTCCTATTAACTATGTGATAATGTGCATGTTCAACTGATATTGATATAGGTATTATCATAGTGTTAATTTGACAAAGAGCCAAGGAGCTCCAGAGATTTGTTTTAATGGACTTAAAAGCCATTAACAGTACTGATTATCTCTAAGGAGCATCTCATTACCAATACCAGAATTTTACAGTTTGACCCTGAGATAGTGTTTCTCTTGTTTTCTTGAAGATTTTGAGTCACCATCCCTGGCTATCCTCATATGGACATCCCTGGCTATCCTCATATGGACAGAATGCTAGATGTTTTGTCCCCTGCATGCTTTCCAAGACCGGTAACAAAGATAGGCAATTTACTACAAATCTCTCCTTTTTTTCTCTAATGATGCACATTCCATACACTGTTAGTTTCTTATCTACAGTTTCTTACCTCATATGGTTAGTAAGTTAACCTAAACCTAACCACAAAAGTTCTTTACAATGAGGGTGGTAAACCACTGGAACAGGTTGCCCAGAGAGGTAGTGGAGGCCCCATCCCTGGAAACATTCAAGGCCAGGTTGGATGGGGCTCTGAGCAGCCTGATCTAGTTAGCAGTGTCCCTGCTGACTGCAGGGGGGTTGGACTCGATGACCTCTAGTGGTCCCTTCCAACCCAAAACATTCTATGATTCTATGATTCTATAATGTTAGTACTTTAAGCTGGATCCTCCTCAAGGATGTTCTGTTTTCCCAGGGCTATTATCACACTCCAGATACAGTTGGCTTCCAAAGGTCTCTTGTTAACCATTTAGCATCCCTTCATTTTTTACTTGTAAGAATCTGAGTTGGCTTTAAGTTTCTAACAGCCTTTTAAAAGCATATTAAAAAAAAACCCCAAAGAAACAAAAAACCCCAACCCCACCTCCCTGTCTTTTTATTTTCCAGTTTTGTGTTAAATGCTCTGCTGCCATTTGCCTGAAAATCTCTTTTGATTATGATGTTGGATATCTTGATTAAGCTGTTAATTATATTCTCAGGTTTTTTAGTCATGACCTCAGGATGAGAAAGATTTCTCACAGATAATAACAAACACACTGAGAAAAACAACCAGACTTAGGGCATGGCATTTCTAATATAAAGAAAAGTAAATCTAATTTCCTTATCTTCCTAGAATTGATACTAAATACAATATATTTTTCATGTTCACTGTTGCAAGAATAATGAATTAGTGACTCTGTGCTTCTAGGTGGAGGAATTCCAGGACTGATAATGAAAGGCCATAGACAAGAGGAGGAAAGAGAAGGAGGGGAGGAAGGCTGGGTGCATTTAGTTGAGATCAGAAAAAATGCTGTTTCCTCTGAGTCTTTGCAAAAAACCACTTACGAGCAAGTAGACAATATTCTTCTCCCTTTTGGAATTGAAACATATGATAGAAAAAGTGAAGACAGCTGCTCTTAGATATTAAGCAATAAATGCTTTACTTGCTATGCTAATTTATTTGACTATTTTGAAAACAAAATTAAACCAATTAAGAACAGCATTAAAACAGAATTCCACAGTGTTCTTTTCTATTCTAAAACTTTAATAATTCCTCACTTATAATGCCTCACTTATTTCTACAAAATAGAAAATCAGTTAGTTTCATTGGACAAATTATATTCATAACTATTATCTTTTAACATTAGATAATATCCTGGGCACAGACTACTGTGTTTCATTTCCTATGAAAACAAGCTATGTACTGGCAGAAAACACAATAGTAAGATAATGTGGTTATATTAAGTAAATAATTCCATTACTGAATATTTTCATAGTTAAGTTTTATTCAGTGCTTGGCGCCAGCCAGCCATAGAACTCCTGGTACAGAAATATTTATAACTAACAGCTACAATAGCCAAGGGATATTGTGGAATGTGCCCACCTAAGCACAGTGGTCAGTATGTAAATATGCCTATGAACCCATCATCTTACCCCCATACAGAGTGAGCAGCCCAAGAGCCCTTTTAGCTCTCCTGCATGGCAGTGAGCTGCACGCCAGGATCTCCCCTTGAGCAGGGACGCCTCTCAAGGTTACTCCTTGAGGCTGAGAGATCCTTTACAGCAACAGATTCTCAGTAAGTGGCTAACAGCATGCTAACTTTAAAATCTTAGTTAAGTAACATAAAGGATCGATTGCGCATATATGATCTTTTAGTCATAAACCGTTGACCAAGTCTGGGACTACGATTGGATCCAGCTGTGCCTAGACTCCTCTCTAAGGAAGGAATTTAGAAAGCAAGCGTATCTTTTCTGAACCTCATGACCCAATGGGAGAGTGTCCCTGAAAATTTTGTCTGACCCTGTCCTCTATGCAGTAAATAACTAAGTGTACCTTGCCATCAAATCTATTATAAACTATTGTCTCATTTACCACTGAACTTTGTTAACTCACTGTTTTATACCAATAAACTATAGTTTTTGCCTCCCTCTCACTCTATCTGCAACACTGCTTCAATAAAATTTGGTTTATAATGTGATGTGAGACTCCATTACTGTTCAGACCACAGCCCTGCTCTGATGAGGGGCCTTCCCATGGGCTGCAGTCCTTTGGGAAAAAGCAGTTGCAGTACAGACTCTCCACAGACTGCAGTGTGGATATCTGCTCAGATGTGTCCTCTCCATGGGCTGCAAGGAAATACCTGCTACACCCTGGTCTCTTCCAAAACCACCACAGGCTGCAGGGGAATGTCTTCTTGAGCACTGCCTCCTCCTCCTTCTTCTCTGACCTTGGTGTTCACAAGATTGTTTCTCACACTTCAGGCTTTTTTCCTTACTCCTCACACTTTCTTAAATACATTTACACAGAAGTACCACCAGCTTCACTGTTGGACTCAGCTGTGTCCTATGGTGGGTCCATTGCAGATCTGCTGTGTCTGTTACAAGGAAACCCCAGGCCTCTCCTCACAGAGGCCACCCCTGCAGCTTCCCAGCTACCAAAACCTTGCCACTTACACCCCAGACAGGGCCCTATTAATTACAGTCTATGTGACTTTAAAAAAAAAGCATTAGTCTTAGAAGGAGATATTGCAAACCAAGAGAAGTCCCAAGAAAAAAAAGACAAAAAGAAAAACAAAGATTAGTCAACCCAGACTGAAAGACTTATAACAAACCCTTGTACATTAGATGATTCCACGCTGCCTTTATGTACTGCCAAGCATAACTGATCAGTACTTGGTAAAGTGATATGTTCTTTATAGTGTACATGGATATCTGAAAGACTTTTAACTTATAAAAGAATTTAGGGGAAACTAAGCAGCTTTGGAACAAGAAAGAAAGTTATTGCACATAGAATGAAAAAATAGGAAGTAGATTATAGAAATAAACAGAAATTTCTTCTTGTGTGGGAAAGAGACCAGTGGAGTTCCATGAGGATCTGTGAAAAAACCTGGGGTTTTCAAGATATTTATAAAAAACGTGGAAAAATGAGAGAAGAGTTTTTCAGGACAGTAAAAATAAACAACTGTGGGGAACTGAAGAAAGATATTGTGAGACTGATCAAGTAACAATAAAGAAAACTAAATTCACTACAGGCAAGTGTAAAATATACAAACGGGGAAAATCCACCTTTTGCACACAAAGTTATGGGATCTAAACTAATAATTTTCCTTCTGAAAAAATTTGTGATATTTATGACAAACAGTTCTAAGAAAATATCAGCTCAGTATTCAGTAAAGGTTTAAAACAGAAAAAAAATTAGGTACTTTTATGAAAGGAAGTATGAAGTATCTGCCTTTTGAGGTATGACTAAGTAAGCTGTAACTCTGAAATCTAGAAAATATACATAAGATTGAGGTCGGAAAAATAGTTAGTGGTTTGAAAGGATGAATAGGGATTGATGAACACTATTTCTTCTAATACAAGAATTCAGGTAATGTCAAATAAATCTGGTTAAAGTAGGTTTTCATATTGAAGAAAAGGAGGCTCTCTTCATTAAATAAGCAATGCATTTATGAAAAAGGTTGAATGTGAAAAACCTAATTTACCTACCACGGATAAAAAAGAGTCTGATTTGCTCTGTGTCTGAAAGTGCACCCCACTGAAATCTGGTTTTGTCAGAAATTGTCCTCACAGTGCCCAGGATCCACTCCATCAAGCTTTCTCCTCCTGGTGACACAGCCAGCCAACCTGCTCAGAGTCCAGAGAAGCTGACAAGTTTGCATGGTATCAGATGGAGGAAGTGTGAATACAAAGATGGCAGAGGATTGGGTCTTGCAAAACAGCAAAAGATTGGAGGAAGGTGGAGATCAGACTCCCTTGAATCCCTGGAATGTGAAAGAATAAAACAAAGGCTAAGAGTGGGAGGTCACCTAGCTATGACCTCACCACCTATGTCAGTGTCAGCATGTAGGTTGTGGAGGGTGGTGAAGGGATGGTGAGGAGGCACTGATTGCCATACATCCTAGTCTGCAGGTAGACTCCTTTGTGGGGCAGGTGATGAGGTGCAACAGGGAGTCTGGACACTGCAGGAGCTGCCTCTTTTGCAATCTAGAGTGGCATTAGGTGCAGTCCTTGGCTTTTATGTATGAGAAAGTAAAGAGTTACAGTCCAGAGAGTTCAAGTGGTAGTTTTGGTGAAAATGTCAGCAGTGATGATGGTTTCAGTAGACCAGAAAAGCTGACTCAGTCCAGAATTGATGGTCCTGCCCCTTTCACAGGCACTCACCAGGAGAAAATAGAGGTAGAGCTGCAAGGAACGAGGGACCTTGTTTGTAGGACAGTGAACGGTTTCTGCTGGCAAAGCTGAAGAAAGTGAGTGGGAATGGCCAGCCTTTCACTGCTGCCCATGTTGGAGTCAGGTACAGCAGAGACAGGTCCTTGTTATGAACCTGTATGGCCAGTCTTTATTATTTTTACGCTACTTTATAACAAAATCAAGAGCCACTCAATTATATATGCTCCCACATAATATCTGCTAAAATTAGTATTGTACATAATGACTTTATGAAGTCATTAGACAAGTGTATCTAGAATATTTTGAGCTACAAACCCAACATGATTATATATTGTAGGCATACACGGTAGCAGTAATGTCTTATTTCAGTCATTTTTGGAGACATTTAGGAGTTTCCCAGAGAAAATAAGAAATAAAATACTAACAATATTCCTGTAAAAGGACATCATAAATGGCTTCAAAATGGTTGAGGAACAAAAATTTGAACCCTTAAATAATGAATTGCCCTTGGTTAAAGACAATAAGAAGATTTTATATTTTTATATTTTGAGACAATGAAGAAATTCTCTTATTCAATCCTAAGGCCTTGATATTTTTTCTTCAATACAATACTGGGTTATTTCTGAAAGAAAGGGAAAAAAAATCCACAAACAAAACAAACAACACAGAAGCAAAATACCGACAACAAATCCTGGCTAATACTAATTTTGCCTTTTATATCTAGTGAATATGTCTAATTAAGATTCAGAGGAGTTGAGAAACAGCTTTTAAACACTTAGAATTATTTTACTCATTAAGGAAAAAAGTGCTTAAATATCACAAGTGCTCATCCCAAGTGAAATATGATTTGCACTTGAAAAAAGATGTTTACAAAAGATTTTACAAATTCCAGACCACCCTGATTTTTCTCCTTCTTTTCTAGATTTCTTCACTCCAAACTTTAAATACTTATTTCAACACCAGTGATACTATTAATTCAATGATTTTTGAAATGGACATTATATCCCCTTGGAAAACTGTCAGGTGAGAGTTTTCAAATATTATATTAAAAAAAAAAAGGGGGGGGGGAAGCTTGTCAAATATATGTGAGGACAAACCAGTTCACCTTCATTTTCTCTCTGTGTAGAGAAGATACTAGTAAAGTAGGCACAAAATTCTGACCACAGAGAGTTCCATGGAAATGACACAGCTCAAGTGTGTGATTATGAACCTGAGAGTGAAAATGAGGCCTTCAGTTTCAGTCTGAAAATGGAACCAAACTACTGTTGCACTGCTGCTCTTTTCTCTGTTTTCTCATGTGGTAACCATATAACCTATACATCACCTTGTCAAACTGTTGTGGAAGCTGCATGTGAGTAGAGTATGCATACATTTAGGCAAACATTTAGGTAAACATGAATGCTATTCACAGATTCATAGGATAATCCAGGTTGGAAGAGACCTCTTTAGGTCCTTAGGCCAACCTCCTGCTCAAGGCAGTGTCAGCCACTGAGATTGCTCAGGGCCATGAATAGATGAGTTTTGAATATTAATACAAGGGTGGATCCTCCACAGTCTCTCTGGGAAACCTGCACCAATATTTGACTTACCCACATGCAGAAAAAATGTTTCCTTCCATGTTCCAACTTGGGTCATTTGCCTCTTGTCCTTCCACTGTACATCTCTGGAAGAGTCTAGATGTCTTTTTCTCTATAATTCCCCCAAAAACTAATTAGCTGTACACAGCAAAAAGATTTCCCTGGAGCCTTCTTTTCTGCAGGCTGAACAAATTCAGTTCTCTCAGCATCTCCTTGTATTTCATACGCTCCAGCTCCTGGACCATCTCAGTGCCCCTCTACTGATCTCACTCCCATATGTCCTTGTCTTCTTGTATTGAGAACACCAAAACTGGTTACAGCATTCTAGATGCATTCACTCTAGATGCTGGGAATATTCACCTCCTTTGACATGCTACCCTCTTTCTCTTACAACCCATAATGTCATTGGTCGCCTTTGCTATAAGGGCACATTGCTGGCACATGTTCAACTTTCTGTCAATCGAGACCCCAGGTCCTTTTCTGACAAGCTGATTTCTAGCCACTTAGCTCCCAGCCAGCACTGTTGCAGGGGGCTACTCTGACCTTGGTTTAGATGTTTGCCTTTGTCCTTGTAGAACTTCACAAGGTTCCTGCCAGACCATTTCTACAACCTGTCCAGCTCCCTCTGAACAGCAGTCCTACCCCTCCAGCATACTGAGTGCTCTCCCCAGCTCGGTATCATCTGAAAACTGGCTGAGGGTCCATTCTGTCCCACCATCCAGGTCTCTAATAAAGTCATTAAGCAGTCCCAGTACCCGTATTGATCCCTGAGGGATGTTACCAGTAATCAGCCCATGACTCAGCAGTTCAAGGGAAACTGCGCAAATGAATGACTGTGAATATATCCCTACCAGCTGATGAAGTTTTGCATATGATGACGTCTGGGTGTATGGAGCATATTATAGTTCTCTGACTTAGTACCAAGTTGGATTTAGTTTGTATTTATGTAATGTGTGGTTTTGGTTGCTCTGGTCTTCAGCATTTGAAACCACTTTATGGATAACATTCGTAGGGGTCATTGAAACACCCAACCAAACCAAATAAAGCCCCAAACTCAAAACTCAAACCAGGGTCAGAGTAACTAAAACACAGAAGTAGATAAATGTTTTATCATTCTGGATCAGGGACAATATAAAAATATGAACCAGACCAGGCAGGGGAATCCTAGGCAGTAGGTTGGCCAACTTGGTACGGCGGGCTTTAAACTAAAGGACTTGTGGGGTGGGGTGCACAGTCAGAACACTCAGGCAGTCACATTCGATGGGGGAACAAGTGTGTCCATTCAGAGCAGCAATAAATGTGCCGTAGCTGCCTCCCAACCTAAGAACCAGAAGACCAACTGCCTTAAGGGGGGCTTGGCTGTGGCAGATCGCCTTTCATCCCTCCAGGGAAACCTAGGTGCTCAATTGCCTCACTGAAATGCCTCTACACCAATGCACGCAGCATGGGGAACAAGCAGGAAGAGCTAGAGTTCTGTATATGGTCGTGGGGCCATGATCTCATTGCAATTACAGAGATATGGTGGAATAACATGCATGACTGGAATGCTGCCATTGATGGCTATGCACTTTTCAGGAAAGACAGGCCTACAAGGTGAGGCGGTGGAGTTGCTCTTTACGTAAAGGAGCAACTGGCATGTATAGAACTCTACCCAGGAGCGGATGAAGAACAAGTTGAAAGCTTGTGGGTAAAAATCAAGAGGCAGGCCAGCATGGGTGACACTGTGGTGGGTGTTTACGATAGACCACCTAACCAGGATGAGGAACTAGATGAGGCCTTCTATAGACAGCTAAAAGTAGCCTTGCGATCACAGGCCCTGGTTCTCATGGGAGATTTCAACTATCCGGGTATCAACTGGAAGGACCACATGGCAAGGTGCGCACAGTTCAGGAGGTTCCTGCAGAACATCCATAACAACTTTTTGACCCAGGTGGTGGAGGAGCCAACAAGAAGTGGAACGCTACTGGACCTTGTGCTGGCAAATAAAGAAGAACTGGTTGAGGATGTGAAGGTAGGGGGCAGGCTTGGCTGCAGTGACCACGAGATGTAGAGTTCTGGATTCCGAGAGGTGGAAGCAGAACGACAAGTAGGACTGCCACACTGGACTTCAGGAGAGCTAACTTTGGCCTCTTCAGGGACCTACTTGGAAGAATTCCATGGGCTAAGGCTCTTGAAGGCAAGGGAGTCCAAGAGAGCTAGCTGCTATTTAAGAAGCTCTTCCTCCATGCTCAGGATCGGTGCATCCCTGTGAGTAGGAAATCAAGTAAGCAAGGCAGGACACCTGCATGGATGAACAAGGAGCTTCTAGTGAAACTCAAAGAAAAGAGTAAGCACTATGGAATGTGGAAAGAGGGTCAGGCCACTTGGGAGGCATACAGGAATGCTGCCAGAGCATGTAGGGAAGCAACTAGAAAGGCCAAGGTTCACCTGGAACTAAGTCTGGCAAAGGATATCAAGGATAACAAGAAGGGCTTCTTCAAGTATGTCAGCAGTAAACGTAAGACTAGGGGTAATGTGGGACCGCTGCTGAACAAAATGGGTGCCATGTTTCAGAAGATACAGAGAAGGCAGAGCTACTGAATGCCTTCTTTGTTTCAGTCTTCACTGTCAAGGCTGGCTCTCAGGCTCCCCAGTCCTTGGAGGTAAGCAAGCAAGCTTGGAGAAAGGATGACTTTCCCGCGGTCGAGGTGGATCAGGTTAGGGATCTTTTAAGGAAGCTGGACACCCACAAATCCATGGGTCCCGATAGAATGCACCCGCAAGTGGTGAAGGAACTGGCAGACGACGTTGCTGAGCTACTCTCCATCATCTATGAAAGGTCGTGGAGAACAGGAGAGGTGCCTGAGGACTGGAGGATAGCCAATGTCACTCCGGTCTTCAAAAAGGGCAAGAAGGAGGACCCAGGGAACTACAGGCCAGTTAGCCTCACCTCTGTCCCTGGAAAGGTGATGGAACAACTCATCCTGGGTGTCCTCTCCAAGCAAGTAGAGGAAAAGAAGATCATCACAAGTAACTAGCATGGATTCACCAAGGGGAAATCATGCCTGACCAATCTGATAGCCTTCTATGATGGCATGACCGGCTGAGTAGATGAGGGGAGAGCGGTGGATGTTGTCTACCTTGACTTCAGCAAGGCTTTTGATACTGTCTCCCATAACATCCTCATAGGGAAGCTCAAGAAGTGTGGATGAGTGGACAGTGAGGTGGATTGGAAACTGACTGAACGACAGGGCTCAGAGGGTTCTGATCAGCGAGGCAGAGTCCAGTTGGAGGCCGGTAGCTAGTGGAGTTCCCCAGGGCTCAGTACTCGGCCCAGTCTTGTTCAACTTGCTCATCAATGACCTGGACGAGGGGACAGAGTGTACCATCAGCAAGTTCGCTGATGACACAAAACTGGGAGGAGTGGCTGATATGCTGGAAGGCTGTGCTGCCATTCAGCAGGACCTGGACAGGCTGGAGAGTTGGGCGGAGAGGAACATGATGAAATTCCACAAGGGTCAAGTGCTGAGTGCTGCACCTGGGGAGGTTGAACCCCATGCACCAGTACAGGCTGGGGGTTATCCTCCCCCTCTACTCTGCCCTGGTGAGACCCCACCTGGAGTACTGGGTCCCGTTCTGGGCTCCCCAGTTCAAGAAACATAAGGAACTCCTAGAAAGAGTCCAGAGGAGAGCAACTAGGATGATAAAGGGACTGGAGCATCTCCCCTACGAGGAAAGGCTGAGAGAGTTGGGCTTGTTCAGCCTGAAGAAGAGGAGACTGAGAGGGGACCTCATCAACACCTACAAATATCTTAAGGGTGGATGTCACGAGGACAGAGACAGACTCTTCTCAGTGGTGCCCAGTGACAGGACAAGGGGCAATGGGTACAAACTGAAACATAAGAGGTTTCAGTTGAATGTGAGGAGGAACTTCTTTACTCTGAGGGTGACAGAGCACTGGAACAGGCTGCCCAGGGGGGTTGTGGAGTCTCCTTCTCTGGAGACATTCAAAGCCCGCTTGGATGAAGTCCTGTGTAACATGTTCTAGGAGAACCTGCTTTAGCAGGGGGGTTGGACTAGATGATATCCCGAGGTCCTTTCCAACCCTTGCGATTCTGTGATTCTAGCTGCTTGGGTTTCAAGGGTAAAGCAAAGTTTTGGCTGTGACAAAGTGAAACAGGAGAAAGGGAACTTCAATTGGGTCTAGAAGACATATTAAAGCAGAGTGAGTTTCATTTAAGGGAAGTTGTCACAGTCACTTCTGAGGATCTAACCAAATCTGTTAGCATCATATAAGAGTCTTCATGTAGCAAAGTGGATGTCATTTCTTTCACGTGATGAAAAAAATTGTCTTGCAGCATATTCATGTATAAAGAGAAGTGAGTTAAATGGGAGAACATAGGTGATAGACCCCAAGGAATTCAAAGACTGTTGGAGCAATGCTAATCCTTTTGCAATAAAGAAGGAAGAACTGAAGTGTGTTGGTAATAACAAGGTAACTATTGGAATCAGTAGTTATAGCATCCAAATCCCTTCCTACCCTGTAATCTTTCAATGCATAAGAGACTGCAGATTAGGCTGGTGATGAGATCTCAATTCAGAGAAATCATAGTCCCTTACATTTTCCCAGAGGGCAGCAAGCAGACACTTCTGTGTAAATTTTGGAGAATAGGGAAAACTGACCACTTTTTGGCAGCTAGCCAGTCTCCACCAGAATGTTACATAGAATGTTTTGGGTTGGAAGGGACCACTAGAGGTCATCGAGTCCAACCCCCCTGCAGTCAGCAGGGACACTGCTAACTAGATCAGGATGCTCAGAGCCCCATCCAACCTGGCCTTGAATGTTTCCAGGGATGGGGCCTCCACTACCTCTCTGGGCAACCTGTTCCAGTGTTTTACCACCCTCATTGTAAAGAATTTTTTCCTTATATCTAGCCTAAACCTACCCTGATTTAGTTTAAAACCATTACCCCTTGTCCTAACGCAGCTGGCCCTACTAAAAAGATTTTCCCCCTCCTTCCTATAGGCCCCCTTTAAGTATTGAAAGGCCGCAATCAGGTCTCCCCGCAGGACAGGTAACAGGGCCTGGTCATTTAGAGTAAGCAAAAGGAGAAAGGTCTGGCTGTGTTCTCTGAAAGACCTTGCCTTGTGATTCCCAGATGATGGGAGAGGAGAAAAAAAAATTAGCCTTTTATTCCTAAGGTTTCTTCTGCATAATACTTTGAATTGAGGAAGAGTGCAGGGAAGTGAGGGTGGAACCTTTTACCTCTGAGAAAGAAATCAATGAGCAATTTCATAAATATTTCCATGTGATGTCTGCCCCTGGGGTTTTCACGGAACAACTTTTTTGAAAAAAGAATATAGATGTCACTGATCTTGAAAACCATCTTTTAAAACTCTTATTTTCAAGAAACTCAGATAAAAATGTCAAGGCAACATCAGCTGTTACAATTTAATGTTTCTGAGTTGGTGTCTGGAATAGGGAAAAGAAGTCTATATATTATAGTTCAAATGGGTTAGGTCAGTCCTTCAAAACAATAACACTGTTTTAGACATCATTAAATTAAAATTCTTACAGTTGCTCTTCAGTTTTAAGTACACCAGTTTGGAACCATAAATACATTGACCTGGGTTTCTTGGTGAAGCATTCTCTGGCAAGTTTTAGATTATCCATCATCCTTCCTTTTCTTACATGGACTGTTCTCCAAATCACAGAAGTATATTTTCCCCCTGCTATGAAATAAATGAAAGGAAAGGGTATTATAGGAAGATAGGACAGACTGTGGTGATTGTGAGCAGGGCTTTGTCAGACAAGTGTACTGACCAGCCACAGTTTACATACAACCAGACCCTTTATATCACTTTCTGTCTGTTCTTCCTTTGTTCCTCCCTGTTATTCCTTCCCTCATCAGTTGGAACCGTCCCACAAACACCCCTCCAACATCCTGGACCCTCAGGTTTGCCTCCTTACCAGTTGCAAAATCACAGTTTGCCTGCAGTTTCATGATTCACAAGATCATTTCACACACTTCAATTAGTGTGACTGACAAATGTTTGCTTCTTGTCTTTGTGTCCATTATATATGTCAAGTCTATGCCTCCAAATGTTTTGCTTACAGTTTCCCACTTTTCCTTGGTGTCCTATTTGACAAGGTTGTCTATCAGTCAATCTTACCAAAATAAACATTCCCACATTCAACATACCATTATCAATTAGTTTGCCTGGCTAGATTGTGTTCTTGTTACTCCCTCCCTTATCATTTGACAGTCATGTTTGTGTCTCTGTATGTTCTTGTGTATGGCTTCCTTCTGGCAGGTCCCTTGTAGTCAACCCTATGTCTTCTAAATACCCCTTAGTATTCTATATATTTGCTAGTCCCATTCAGCAATCTGCAGTCTTACAAAACAGACTAGTGAGCCAGAAACTCTTTTTCCATATCTGCTGACCAAATCTTTGACTGCTTTCTGTTTCCCACTTAATCCTCTTTCAATCACGTCTCAGTTGTCTGGCCTAAATAGTGTAAGCTCCTTCACCCCAGCTTCCTACAATATTCTCCATCCCAGGATTCATCATTCAGCCTGTGTCCTGGACTTTTTCTTGTGTCCTTATCTTCATTCTACTGCCTTTGCTGATCTTTTGACCAGAATGGAAAGTCAAGATAAATAAAAGATGATGAAAAATGACACAAGCAAATGAAAAACAAAGAAAAAAGTCAGACCTTCTAAGGTGGTTTCCAATACTTTTATCAAGGCAGAAGCTGCTGTCATTTCTAGATAAGATTTGCCTACCATTTGATTATTAATTTCCCACTGGCTACTGTTGTAACTATAAATGTACAAAACCATAAGCTTGTATGTTTTCTCTGACCTTTTAAAACAGACTTTCTCACAGTTACACTTGATCTTACACTCAAAACATGAATTGAGGAAACTAATTCTTTCACTCTTGTCTAAATAAAGTAGAACAAAGCAGGACAAAAATTCAGGAAGTAAAAAGGGTATATATCAACCAAGTGAAACTGAAAGACTTGGATTCACAGCTGTATTGCAACTAGTACTGATTCAAGAGTTCCATGAACACTTGCATCACTTTAATATAAAAATGATGAATCAAGCCTGGTTAGTTAGTCAAGAAATTTGTTGAATTTCCAATCTCAAAAGTTTGTTCAATTTTTATGATTGGGAAGTATCAACTTTTATTGTTTTTTTATAATTGGATTTTATAGGTTTAAATATGTATTTAATTTTGAATTTTCTCATTAACCAAAATAATTTAAGTAGGGAATATTAGAGATTATATTATTTACATATACATGTAAATATAGAAAAATACAATATAATATATCATATTACATACAATGATCAAATATGATCAATTTTTGCAATATTTCTTTTTCTTCTTTTTTTTTAATTTCTTTTGGAGGATAACAAATTAAAGCTCCATTCCAGAAACCATCATCACTGAACTACGAATTACTTTGTTGATTACAAATGACAAATGCTGAATTCAGTTAATTATGTCTGCAAATGACATGTGAACTTTTCATTATAGCATTCTTCCACTTGTATTCTATCTCATTTTAAAAATAAATTATTGCAAAACCCAGTAATACATAAATATATATATTATTTTAGATGGTTTTATAATAAACCATAGAATCATTCAGGTTGGAAAGGACTTCGGGAGATCACCTTGTCCAAACTCCTATACAGCACTGAATTTATAGCAATTGTTCAGAACTTTGTCCAGTTCAGTCTTAAAACCTCCAACCTCTAACTGTAACTTCAGTGATGCATAACCTTCATCCAAATGGACATAATAGCCATGTATTCCCACCACTGGACATAGTTAGGAACAAAAGAAGACACAGGCAACCAATTTACTGTTACCTTCTGTTGACTTTTAAAAGACTCATCCCCAGTCAGCTAGGTGCACCCTTAGAAATACTTAATACACTAATCTGAAATGGATGTAGTTGCCTAATTTATAGTGATCTCATTGCATATGTCTATATTGCTAAATGAAGGATGTTGAGTGAAAGAACTCTTGTACTGCATACCTGATAATTAACATTGATTACTTGTTAGACTGCTTCCTGGCTCAATTTCAGATTGCTCCCAAGTAACTCATTCCTTGAGTAGTTGGACATAGAAAGGGCTATGTCTTAGTATGGAAAGAAGTCTGACAGTGCAACTAAGCCTCAGGGACTAATAATGGGTTATATCTTTTTTTTTTTTTTTTTTTTTTTTTTTTTTTAAATTTAAAAACAGACATTAACTTCACACACACACATATTTCTACAGAATCAAATATTTGTTAGGGCACATGTAGCTCCATCTGTAAAACTGAATTTTT
Source organism: Butorides virescens (assembly GCA_017310255.1). Classification (NCBI taxonomy): domain Eukaryota; kingdom Metazoa; phylum Chordata; class Aves; order Pelecaniformes; family Ardeidae; genus Butorides; species Butorides virescens. The sequence continues at coordinate 116,767 of JADKXX010007247.1, read as the reverse complement.
GGGGAACTCAAACCAGATGATGGATATAAAGTCAGATGTACAATTATAATATAGCTACTGCAAATGCTTATAATTATGAAGCTGATATAGCTAATACAGAAATTAAGGAAAACATTTCATAAGTTTGCCTATAATATTGAGTGTGAAAGAAGAAAAGATTTATTTTTTCACTCCAGAATTTCATACAACTTGAACTAGACAAATGAACCCTGGATGCATCAGTTCAATTACTATATTCATTATTCAGTACAACCACATTATTCAATTAAATTGGAATTAAAATTAAATTGAAATTACAATCTGAATAAACTGTAATGCAGGAAGTTATAAGTAGTATTGTCTTTGTACTACACTTAGGCTTCATTTCATTTAAAATTCCCATAGAAATATAATTAAATAGGTATTAGTCACTTACTTTAGTTTTATGTTAATTATACTTTATTGGAAACACAAGAATAAACAGGAAAATCACAACTAAGCCAGTATTTTATTTGCAGGTCTAATGACAACTCCCTAGAGGTAGGGGGTTTTTTTTAAAGGCAATACTTCTTCATACTTGTATCTGTTGTAATGAGAAAAAAAAAAAGTAGTTAATGTATACAAGGACATGCTTGAGATCTTTGTTGATGGTTTGTAATACTTTCATGTCTTATTACCTGAAAATTATTTGTAGAGTAAATTGTTCCTCAGTGTAATATCAAAATTTAATATAAAAAGATATCAAGATGGTTGTTGGCATATCTTCAGCTTTATGGAAAATGGCTTCTGTCATCACTCCCTGTCAGCAGCGCTTTGCTTTTGATTGTGAGCAATACCAAGCAAGCATTTTTTGATATAAATTTAGTAACATATAAAATCTCCCCATTTACATATGGCACTGACTATTCTCAATAATAATAATAAACAGCTGGGTGTTTTCTATTTAGATAAGTGCATATACTGAAATTGTGTTTCTCATTTATCATCAGCACAAAATGAAGCTGTAACTCATGCAGGTCATTTTACAGCTATGAATCCAACTTAATTTCCAGCATGAGATATGTTTATGTTAAAAATGTTTAAACCAAATTTTAAAAAATGTTTACACACATGTTTAAAATCAGATTTGTTCAACAAAGAATTGTCTAACTTAAAATGTATAGTTAGTGTTTGAGGGTGAATTATAGAGTGTTTATAGGATTGTAAGGTATTCCTTTTATGGCACAATCAACTACAAAAAAAATTGTGTGGAACAACACATGTAATAATTGAAGTAGTATAGCTATGTGGGAACAACTTACTTGTTCTACTAAGTAGTGATTTAGTATAACTAGAAATGTTCTATAACTGCTCAGGAGTACTTCAGGTGGTCTTCATGTATCGGACGAGTAATGGTAAACAAGTTAGTCCTTATTTATACTAGAGTGAGAAAATAAATTTTCTATTTCATATCATTTATCTTTGTTCATATTCCAAGGGTTGTCAAGCATTGGAACAGGCTTCCCAGGGCAGCAGAGTCCCCACCCCTGGAGGCATTTAAAAGACAGGAAGACGAGGTGCTTAGGGACATGGTTTAGTGGTGGGATGGCAGGGTTAGGTTAACGGTTGGATGTGATCATCTTAAAGGTCTTTTCCAACCTAGACGATTCTATGGTTCTATTCTATGACAGTAAGTAATTCATACTGTATTTTAAGAGAATTTATTACTTTTACTGACATACATTTGAGAGCCCTTTAGTACAAAAATTGTCTTCTATGAATTTTTAAGACTAAAATCAGAATCAAATTGAAAACGCGAGTAGGACACAGGACCTACTGATTAAAGGCTGATTATGGTGGCTCTGATTCCTTCAAACGGCTTTTTGTAACTGCCCTGGCTCTGATAGCATTCTAGCAAAGATGCTTGCACCAAGCAGTCTTACTAGCCTTAATAAATGAGAATTATCTCTGGAGTACTATCATGACAAATAAAATCAGTGGGACTACTAGCAGGGTAATGTATCATCCTGTGAGGGTCAGGTGGCAGAACCTTATTCCTGGGATTCTATTCATACTTCTCTTTTTGAACATCTGACCATTTTTGAGTGCCATCATGTTTATTCAAAGAGTGACTGGTTGTCTTTTGCAGGTCCTGCAGGAGAGAAGCTTACTGAGATTATTCTTTCTTTTTTGAAAAAAGAAATTTCAAAATACCAAAAAATATGATTTAACTATTATGGTCTGAAACAAGGCTTTTTAAAATAATAATAATAAAAAAAGGAGATAATCTATAAGGTGTTTTCAAGTGGGCATGGAGTAGTGATCCTACAGCCACAGGCAATTGAAAGTTCACGTTTCCTTTACCATGAGAGTGTTCCTGAATGTTGCCAATATATGTTGCAAAAGCAATTGCCTGAAGGCAAGTTGAATGACCAGTATCCCAATGGAAAGACTGTATTTATAGTGCACTTGGACATTTAGCACAGGGAAAATCAGATAAAATATGTCAGACTTACTTTTTTAGTGGTGTTACATGGTTAAATATTTAAAAAACAAAACAAAACAAAACAAAAACACTACAGTGAGAAAACAAATATTCTTTTAATCCCCTATTTGAAAGAAGGCTATATTGTTTTGTTAATATAAGAGATCAAAGATAATATGGGAGGCTAATGTACAAAGGTGACTATTTAGAAAATTATTATCAGAATCCAGAGGCATATTTTTTAAAGGACTAACCTAATAAATGCTTCATGAGAGGAAAAAATGCTTTTATTTTTCTAAAACCTTCCTAAAACAATAGTGATAGCTAAAACAGAAACCCCGGAATGCATAGATTTAATGGCGTTCCACTGCTGCTAAAATTCAGGTCTACAGTACATAAAACTCTGATAAGCATAATAAGCTTTTCATATAAGAGTATTTGGTTATGTAGTTTATTAACAATGTAACTATGGAATGCAGAAAACACTGTAAAAGATGCTTGAAATACTATGACTATCTTTCAAAGATAGATCATTAGGCTACAGATCTAATAATGTTTCTTATACAGATTTTGCCCTTCTCATGCTGTTCCACGTAATTATATAAAATGCTCAAGCATATGTACTTGCATATGCTTTAGCAAGAGTTGATATATATATTTTCTTCTTTTTTTTTTTTTTTTTTTTTTTTTAAGAGAAACTCTCAGGATTTATGATATATTTATCACTTGTGCTATGTAGTGCTTGGAGTCTTCATAGTTTTGGAAGTAGCAGCTTTGTCCTTTCCAATTACTTCGCAATTATGTCAGGAAACAGTAGTACAGAAGCTTCAAAAATCAGCTGTATTTTGGCTATTGATTTTTACTCTGAACAGCTATTTGTTCATAGTAAAAATTAAACCTATTGTTTGTATCCAAAGGAGGATAAGTATTGTGCTCCAGTTTCACAAGAAGCATTTTCAGTTTGCCTGAGGTTGTCTGCTGAGCCTACACAATTGTGTTTGATCTGCTTACTACCCTGTTCTCTGACAGCTCTGTTTTTATTGGACACGTAACTATTCATAATGAAATCTTAAAAGTTTCACAAGAAGCTACTGAGAATATTCACTACTTCTTATATTCTGTTTCATTTTCCTGCTGGGACCTTCCACCTCAATAAGATGGCACTCTGCCTATCTATGGACACAGACAATTCCAAGTAAGACCTCTCTGCTTCACCCTACCTTATGCTTTGACCTTGGATGAAAGACAATTGCTACAACATATAATATAGCTTACAAAGAGGCACATTCAATAGTGTTTTTTTAGATATTTCTAATTTTTCCTATTGATTAATATAAAAATTATTAAAACATTTTGGATATCTCTGAGCCTTGTGGTGTGATATGTTCTACATCTTTAAGGTTTTCAGTAGAAATCAGTCATGTGGCAATTACTCTCTTATTTTGCTACCTCAAAAAAATGAAGCACTGGTTTTGTATGTGTTTTAACATTACATCATTAGCTTTGATAGAATTGCTTTTGAAAGAGTAGAACAGGATGAATAAGGTGGCAGAAAATGGTCTGTTACGTGATACTTCCTGCAAGATACTTCCCGTGTTGTACTTTCAGATAGCTAGGTTTAATATTATAAAAATAAATAAACAAATTATGTTAATATTGGCATATAAATATGTTTACTTGCTGCATATTGTATGTTTGTGTCTGCATAATTTAAATAGGCACACATATATATTTCTATATAATCACTCATATGTGAACACATATGAACGTTAGCATTTATCCCACCTTAACTTAAGCAAGTAAGGAACATATCTCTGGGAACTTCATGGGAACATAGCTGTCTATATTGTCAATGAGGAGAGAATCTTCCCAAGAAAAGACAGATATCAAATGTATTTTCTCTCTCCTAACTTTATAGGGAGCTTAGGGAAACCCTACTCCTTGTTCTAAGTTTCTTATTTTGATACTTAAATAGTTACCACTGTAGATATGGAAAATGGGTTGAAGCTAAAAAAAAAAGTAAAAGGAGAATTTTTGGAAAAAATCAGCTTTTCTGTGAGAGCTGACTTCTGCACAGTAACAAAATGCTTTACTTCTTCACTCTTTTTTCCAATCCTTTCCTTTTCTATATACTTTGATTGAAGCCTTAATCAGAGAAGGCTTACCAATTCAGGAATTTCAGTTTTATACTGCTGTAAAGTCCAGAGGATTTAAAAGAGGCTTTTAATGGGAATCACTCATGAATAATTCTACTGATTCTCAGATAAAGTTGTCAGTATTGTTGCATGTTTTTAGACAGGCAGTCAACATTGTATCATTAATAACAGCAAACAGTAGAACAGCTGACAGCAGTAGGAAATGGGGTTATGGTTGTTAAAATAATCTTACCAATGTGTGAATCTATAAAAAAATATATGTGACTGAGAACAATCATGAGCACTCTATTACCTAGACAAGCCTGGGATAATGCAAACAAATATAAACTACATCTTTCTTCCCTGCTGTGGCCACCCATGTCCAGGAAAGGTTTACCCCTAGAAAAAGGAGGTAGAAGTTTCTCCATGAACCAGCACCTTAGGAATGTTTCTAACTTATAATAACATTTAACATTATACACAATTTCCCAAGAGATCTGAGACTAATAAGATGCTTCAGGAGTATGGTGAATCAGTGTACCCTTTGACAATCTGTCATGGTTTAACCCTAGCTGGCAACTAAGCACCACACAGGCAGGCACTCACTCCCCCCTGGGGGAACGGGGGAGAGAATTGGAAGGGTAAAAGTGAGAAAACCTGTGGGATGAGATAAAATCAGTTTAATAGGTAAAACAAAAATTGCACATTCAAGCAAAGCAAAAAAGGAATTCACTCACTACTTCCCATCAGCAGGCAGGTGCTCAGCCATCTCCAGGAAAGCAGGGCTCCATCATGCATAACGGTTACATGGGAAGACAGACACCATCACTCTGAACATCCCCTCCTTTGTTTGTCTTCCCCCAGTTTATATGCTGAACATGATGTCATATGGTATGGAATACTCCTGTGGTCAGTTTGGGTCAGCTGTCCTGGCTGTGCCCCCTCCCACATTCTTGTGCACCTGGTAGAGCAGGTGAAGCTGAAAAAGCCCTTGAATAGTCCAGGCACTACTCAGCAACACCTAAACCATCAGTGTGTTATCAACATTCTTCTAGTACTAAATCCAAACAACAGCACTGTGCTATCTACTATGAAGAAAATTAACCCTATCCCAGCTGAAGACAGGACACAATCTTAGTTGCTACCACATTGCCTTCACTTTTAAGACTGTTTTGGCTTCTGGAAGATTTAAAAAAAAAAAATAAAAATAAAGTTGATTAAAGGTAGGTGTTCAAGGAAAGCTTTTCAATAAGTTACTCTGTGTGAGCCTGTCCCCATGTAAGGAACATTAGGCTACGCTTGAACGCTTCTGAAAACATTACCTCTAGCTCCCTCAAGAACTATGATGTCTTCCTAGTAGTCAGTGTGATTATATGCCTAAAGTAAAATACAGGCCGCTGGCATGACACAGTTAATATTCAAGCTTGGGTGTTGGAATCTAGATCATGCTATAGTAAAAGGTAATAGCTTATGGGAATGGGGATATAACTACAGATAATGTTGTAATCTGTTTCCCCACCTTATCAATATTGTGGTCTTTGACAAATACAGAAAATAAAAATGTTAATTTACGATGCAATTTAAATGTCTGCTTTAATCAATTGTCGCTTCCGACTAAGGCGGCATGTTCCTGTTCAGAACATTATGAAAGCAACAGAGAAAGGAAATAAATCAATGACAGGCAGTGCTTTCAAATTAATTTAGAGGGATAACACAAAAAATAGTAATTTATGTATATAAATAGACAAATTACACTACGAGTACCAAAATCACGGTACAATAACAGAACATCTTTGTGCTTTGAAGAGGCTGATATCTATGACATTCTGATATAATCACAGATTGTGATAGAGGCTTGTAAACATTAATGACTTCTCATGAGGAAAAAGAAGAAACAAAATGGAGACAAAAAAGTAATCCTATTTAATTCAGGATCATTAAACTGATGTTAAATAAAAATGTCATAAATAACATCCATATTTGTTGATATATTAGTATAAATAAGATAAATATTAATATTAATAATTTACTGGGAATTAAATTTACACTTCTGATCCTGTTTTTAAATGAAAGAGGGTTTTTTTCTCAGCAAGACTGCCAGGTAACTAGGATCCTCTGAAGTCATAGACAGTGACATCACTATTCTCAGGAGAAGAGGTTTGACCTAACCAAAGCAATGGATATGATACATGTATATGAACCTTAAGGTAATTTAGGAACATTAGGGATTAGGTAAATGGTAAACTTTTGAACAGCCTGGCAGTAAATTTTCACATGACTAGAGACTTAAGATATAGATTCACTGGAGGTTTTATGACATCATTACACAGTACACTTCTTAAAGTGCATTTCAGCAGTCTCAGTTTCTAGTGTGTCACCCCTGTGGGTGAGATTGGCAGACAGATGCCAGTATGTATACAGAACTAGCTCCTATGAACTTGCATTAAATAATGAACTTGCATTAAATAATCATCGGGAAAATATGAAACCAATATTGAGGCAGAGATGAAGACGACATTTCATTCTGTCCAAGACTTGCCCTAGCACTTAGATCAAAATATCATAGCTAATTTTGTTCATTCTTTCTTTCTTGAACAATTAATCCTTAATTCTGTTACACAATGAAGAACAGCTGTATAAGAACACATCCACAAGGAAGAATAACCTGCCAAAAACCTGGTAGAACACAGGTCTGACTTCTTCCATAACAGAGAAGAGTAATGTCCAACAATTTACATAGGTTTTGAGTAAAAATAAAGATTATATATATATATATATATATATATGCACTTTATTTTGGCTTGTGGCTTGTGGGTTTTTTTGAGGGTGGTGATATGCTTTTTAACAGAATGAACTAAAGCGACAAAACAATTGCGTGGTATAAATTCTGACCAAATGTACTTCATCACTTCCAAGGTGGGGATGCATAAATCCTGGAGGGTATTTTTCTAGTATATATACTTCTGTTTGGAGTGTCTTGTTGACCAGATTAGGGACATTTCTATTTCATGGTACTGATTGCTGAGAATCCTTTTACCACATATCTAACCATTACATAGAATCATCTAATGGTTTGTGTTGGAAGGGACATTTAAAGAAGATCCAGTCCGAACCCTCTGCCATGGGCAGGAACATCATGTTGCTCAAAGCCCTGTCCATCCTGACCTTGAACACTTCAAACAATGGGGCAGCCACAACCTCTCTGGGAACCTGTTCCAGTGTCTCACTACTGTAAACAGTTTCTTCCTTATATCTAACCTAAATCTACCCTCTTTTAGTTTAAAACCATTACCCCTTGTCCTGTCATTACAGGCCCTGGTAAAAAGTCTTTCTCCATCCCCTTTAAGTTAGTTTTGAAAGGCCACAATAAAGTCTCCCTGGAGCCTTCTCTTCTCCAGGCTGAACTGCTCCCACTGTCTCAAGAATTCCTTATATGAAAGGTGTTCCAGCTCTCTGATCATCTTCATGGCCCCCCCTCTGGACTTTCTCCAACAGGTCCATGTCTTTCTTGCACTGGGGACCCCAGAGCTGGATGCAGTACTCCAGGTGGGGCTTCACAAGAGTGGAGTAGAGGGGAAGAATCACCTCCCTTGACCCGTTGGGAGTCAATTGGTTTTCTGGGCTGCAAGTGCACATTGCCATGTGTTATACACAGAATGTGATTGCAAGGCCTTTGGATTCTGCAATGGGAGTCAGGTACTTAAAAAGTAGTTACTTTGGTACTGAATGTTGAAATGTTTAGGAGAAATACTTCTATACTGAGTGATGTAGTGGATGAGTAATATATTTAAAAGTGGTTTGTATGAGGAACAGCATACTGAATTGCTCAAATTGAACAAAACAAAACACTAAGTCAGGAATATCCTGAAAATGTGTTTTTGTTGTCAAGATTAAAGTTATATCTAAAGTAGCAAGATATTTTTCATAGAAAGTCTTATTCTTCAGTAGGAATTTATCAGTAAATAATTTACAAGGCACTGCACCTACAATGTGTTGGCTGGTTGTTTGCTTGCTTTTCCTTTGGAACAGATTTGGTTGATTTCTTGGACTGAACATCGCTAATGTGTATTGGTCAAAGGTATATGGAAGATCAAACATTTCTACATTAGATATTCTGGGGCATTTGATGAGCACCTGGAACAGAATTTCCAATTCAATTTTCTTTTCTGGGGAAAATAAAAAGATAAAGACAATAGTTCACCTTCATCAAACCTCATTAAAACTACTTCAAAACCCAAAAAAATAAGTGGCATGGGTTGATCAGGAGAATCTCTTTAAAACCATATTTCTGTTCCAAACTACAGTTTAATGTAGATGTGGCCTAAGGCAACTTAGCCTGGAGTAAACCATGCCAAAGGCAAGTGGTTTTCAGAAATTATTTCCTGAACGTCATTTCAAAGCTGTTATGAACTAATGATGCTATGGGTCTTGAATTCACAATTACTTTTGTGAGTCTGTCCCTAAGAACTGGCTTTTTAAAAAATTTATTTTATTAATCTATTTAAGCAATTAAAGGTTCAAGTTACAAAGGCACTAAATTCAAGGCATGATTTCTGCATCCACTGATAAACCCGCTCTTGACTTTCAAGTGACAAGATTAAGCTCAAAAATTTGCTATGTCTGATAATGAAAAAGAGTATCCGGGTAGTAACCACTTTTGTTTTAAGTTTCTTAGGTCCAGAAATTATTAACTAAGTCAATTACAGTCTTTAGAAACTTTGCTGTGTATAACTTTGTGTTATAGTAGTATACAATTGTAATAAGAATATCTTAATTTACAAACAAAATATACCAATTGTTGACAAAAATAAGATATTAAATCAAATGTTCAAATCATGTTTCTATGTTCAGTGACCTACAATGGTGTAGGACATCATACATTAATATAAAATTGACTGATACCTTTGTAATGAAAGATGTGAGGTCTTGTTTCATTCAAGGTTTCTTATTTTTTATTGTTAGTAAATACATTTAAAACATTGAAGATTTTGAAATAGAAGAATTCTAATTGTCTCTGCAGCAGTTTTTTGACAGGAATGCTATAGATTATTTCATTTACATCTCTTAAATATTCCATAGTAACAAAGGCTGTGGGGATGCAATATTTAAATGTTCTTTCTTTACTTGAAAATTGTAAATGGAGAAAAATGGTAATATTTTGTATTGCTCCTGAGAAACTGTTTATCTCAATAAATAAATTTGATACTATACTATACATATGCCAAGTACTGGTCTAATCTGAATTCACTTTCAGTTTCTAATGAGACATCTGCTAAAGTCCATAAGAGGAAATCTAATAGAGTTGTGCTGTAATTTGTCAAAGTGAGTAATGATTCACAGTGTTAAAGTGTCCATAAATGGAGTTTTTATGTGAATCATTATACAAGTTGAAATTAAGCTCTTTTGCTTTTATGAAGAATGTTTCAAACTTGTATTATTACCAGCAATTACAACACCCCCAAAAATAAAAGATCAAAAGTTTTTTTTTTTTTGCTATCATTCCCTAATTAGAATACTCATAGTCAAAGTAAACTGCCAAAACTAATAAAAAAAATACTTTGTCTCTTTTTTCCTCTCTTTTTCTCTCTAGCTTTTTGACATTCCAAATTTTTAATGAAAATATGTGGAGAATGCTTAACTGTAGATTTTATTGATGGGAAAATTTGTGAAATAGCATTTATTATTTTTGGTACTATTTAATGAGATACACAAAAAATTCTCTTGTATTGAATTTATTAATTCTGACAATTGCAAGTAGAGGTTTCATATTATTTCCTGTAGTCATTTACAGTTCTTCAGAAAGTCAGCAGAAAGTCAATATGGCAATTAAGTATCACAGCTGAGTTAAGCAAAGTATTTCATTGCCTCCAAGCTTAAAGTATTTTTCACTGTTTGTTAAATCTGTGTCTTATTTTGCTTTGCGTTTGATTTTTTAAAAAACATTCTGGACAATAAGGACAGAACATTTCCTTTGCCAAAATAAAAACATAAATAAATAAATAAATAAATAAATCTTATATATCAGAGAAGTTACCATGGGCATTGTGACCCCTGTGACTAAACAAAAATTTATTGAGTGAAAAAAATGATGGCAATCTGTTTCCTCACTTTGCAGAGGAAGTCACTCATATTCTGTCATGTGAAATTCCCTTCACACCTCTTAGAAGGCAGATGGTATACAAGATTTTCCCCTGCTGCACTAGAAAATATGTTTTCTCAACAGTGTGTAGCTTGTGTGTGACAATGCCTTCTCTTACTCACCAAGCAGACGGATAGTACAAAGTACTGAAACTCTGCCCACAGTTCTTGTGTACCTTCAAAACATTTTTAAGAGGCAGTGACATTTAGAACATAGAATCATAAAATGGTTTGGGTTGGAAGGGACCTTATCCAACCCCCCTGCTGTGGGCAGGGATACCTTCCACTAGACCATGTTGCTCAAAGCCCCATCCAACCTGGCCTTGAACACTTCCAGGGATTGGGGCATCCACAGCTTCTCTGGGCAACCTGTTCTAGTGCCTCACCACCCTCACAGTAAAGAATTTCTTCTTTACATCTAATCTAAATCTACCCTCTTTCAGTTTAAAGCCGTTACCCCTTGTCCTATCTGTACATGCTCTTGTAAAAAGTCCCTCTCCAGCTTTCTTGTAGGCCCCCTTCAGGTACTGGAAGGCTGCTACAAGGTCTCCCCAGAGCCAGGTTGAACTACCCCAACTCTCTTAGCCTGTTTTCATAGGAGAGGTGTCCTAGACCTCTGATCATCTTCATGGCCCTCTTCTGGACTTGGTCTAACAGGTCCCAGAGCTGAATACAGTACTCCAACTGGGGGTCTCATGAGAGCAGAGTAGAGGGGCAGAATCACCTCCCTCGACCTGCTGGTCACACTTCTTTTGATGCAGACCAGGATACAGCTGGGTTTCTGGGCTGCAAGCGCACATTGCCGGGTCATATTGACTTGCAGTATTGTGTCTTTTTTGATAATGGGAATTGTCCCTTATTAGAAAAGGAACATAAAAATTGTTTCCAATTATGAAAGTACATGGTGAATCAGAGAGAACACAATGTACAAGGTCAAAATTCCATCTGGTTTGCTGGAGCAAGCTCAGTGGTATTTAGCATGAGATCAAGTTCATATTGACTGTGCTTTGGAAGGTGTCATATTTAAAGTAGTTTATAAAAATGTATGGCCTTGTAAAGTTTTGTATATGTTTTCCAACATACCTGACTTAAACTAGAAAAATTGACATTTGGAGGCTACAGATAAATTTTTAATGGGAAAAAAATTAATTCAATGCTAAAAGAAGAAAACCTTGTACTTTATTAACACCGAGGAATATCTGAAATCCCCTATCTGCCTGCAAAATCATAATTAATTATTTGAAAGAATTATATGAAAATTGCAATACTTCAACAGATATTAATAAATATAATTATATGCAAGATAGGAAAAAATGCTACATAATTTCTTAGAAGTTACTTCAGAGAATAACAATATATTTGTGCACTTAATCAAATACATGGAAATTTCATTTGGAAACAGAAATACAAAAAACTCCTATTTTGGTAGAATATTTCAAACAATTTATTGACAAAAATTTTCCAACTTTAATTGTTATTTTTATATATATTTAAACTCAGGGTATGATACTATTGTGGACACATGTTTTCTCTCACTGACTACATGATTAGCATGAAAAATTTAATTTACCATTACAATTACTGGACACTTAAGCTAGCTTTGGGCATTGAAATGTGAAAATTTTCTTCACAGAGGATGCCTGAATTAAACAACAATTTTTTCTACAAAATTAGAAAAATCAATTTAAAATTTTAAAACATTGTAAGAATTAAAACCAAAACAACTAATAAAACAAACCCTCTACAAATTAAAACAAAACTGAAGTGGTTAATGGAAACTGTTCTGAGATGATGAAAAAAAAAGTCTTGTGCTTTGGACATTGTGAATAAATTTCTGAAATCCAGCAAGTAGAATTAAGTTGATACTTAATCTCCACACTTTAACATTCTTAGTTATCTAAAATGGCTTCCGTTACTGAACTGAACTCTGACAGCAGTATTAATATATTGCTTTTCTTTTTGTAGAATATGTGCTTCTCACATAATGTAATACAGGTGGTTATGCACTTACAGAGTTAAACTTGTGTAACAGCTCAGAAGTATAGTGAAACCAAACCACTTAAAATGAAATATTTAATTGCATTAATGGATTTGTTCAATGGCAAATCACATGTTAACCATGGCCAGGTCATCTCACTGAAGATTTACACCTGAAAGGGAATGTAAAACTTAATTTTGGTGTACCAGACTACCTAAGACTGTTACTCCCTGGATAAATTCAGGATACATTATAAAAAGTCTCTGGAATGCAACTACATTAAGCTGAAAAGACAAAACTAGACAGTTTGCATGGTGTGTAGCATCTGGGGAAAGAAGTGCCGCTTTGAAAACATCTGGAAAATTTTTAGAAAACTACAGGAAAGTGAAAAAGGCCTAAGGCTTATGGATCATGTTCTCACAGGCATATTTACATTTGTTTAGAAACTGAGCAAATCAGAGTTGAAGCGACTACAGGCAGGCCATGCTAAAGTACTAGCAACTTGCTATGTCTTGTTCTTTTACAAAGAGAGCTGTGCCTACTGCACCTATGTCTGCACTGTCAAATTTTAATCTGACACTTCAGTCATGGTGGAGCACTGAAGACCCCAGTGGCTTAGAATCAACTGCTGCAAGCAGTTGCCTTTCCAAGGCACCTTGACACACCAGGTGGGATGCCCCAGATGTTCTGTGCCATGAGTGTGGACCTTCAGGACCAATAGAGGAGTCCTGCAGGCCTTAGAGAGTTGGGATAGCTGAGGGATTTGGGGATTGCCTATCATAGCCATAGCACCAGACTGCTAGTATTTCTATGACAACATGATGTTATATTTGTTAGAACTATCCACTGTTATTGCCACACTTACCTCACAGTCATCTCATTATTGTAGTAGTCTACTCTGTGGTTTAGTTTATAGTTATCTTATAGTCAAATATTGCTAAACAATAGCTTTTTCCTCTACAGCTGTGCTTAAGTTATGCAAACTATCAATCAAAGTAAGCTATTTAAAAAGCATAATATATATCTTATGTAGTTAAAACTTCTTTCCTTGCTAGGTAATATGCTGTAAATTCTTTTTACCTTGCTTAAACATATCATGCATGATGCGTAGCTTCATCAGTATACTCCATAATGCAGAAACATGCTTATGAACACCCATTGCTATTTATACCTCCCATGAGCACCTATGTCCTGCTGCATGGTCCTATGATCATTTGTAAATGTTGATGTCTGAATGTGTAGATGAATCACATGTAAGTCTTGGCCCAGGGGTTGACCTACCTGCTGTGATTCAAGACCTGTTCTCTCTCTGAGTGGTAAAAGATTGCTGAACATAAGTGACAAGAGAGGGAGGATCATATCACTCACTGTAACCCTCCCTTTGGGTCCTTCCCTTTACAAAACTTGAACAGTGTTAAAGTATCCTGCAAGCAGGATACACACAATTTAAGAGCACAAAGGACTAGGAATCAGACAACTTAGGACTAATCAGCTGCTATGCAAAGCTTTTCTATGCTCACCATGCAGGTGATGCTTCTAATACATCTTCACTGATCAATGTTTTCAGTCAGCAGGGTGAGCATCAGCCTCCATTACTGCTTGAATTGGTCTGATCCTCATTGCTCCTTAGTTGCTATCTTCTGATTTTCTGTTCTAATGCATTTTTTTCTCCTTAGGGTTTTACACCTTTCCATGGCAGTGATTTTTATCTTGAATACTAGAGCTGCTATTACTTTTGGAACGGTTATACTTCTGTCTGTGCTTTTACTTATACTGAAAGGTTTTAGTTCATTTATGGTCCCACATATTAACAACTAATTTTCTTATTAAAATTAGCCATGCTTATACAGCTGTGCTGCATCAGATGAGTCTCAGAATCACAGGTGGATGAAACTTCTTGGTTGAGAGTTAAATGATGGAGCTCAATGTAGTTGCCTAAATATAGCTATATAGTGTCATTTGAAGATGTGTAAATTTAAATGTATGCCTGGCCTCTGTCTGCTACTCCAGAAAAGTAGAGGTGTCTCATAAATCACGTGTCACGTCTGGCAGTGACATGTGGATGTCTAGGATGCCTTAGAGTGTTTTAAGTGTCCCTAGGCACCCGTGTTTAAGGAACGGATTTGTTTCCATGGTGTCAGATATTTGCTGTAAGATTTGACAAATCCAAATTTAGGAGGTCACAGTGAGTCTGTTTCTTGCAACTAGTAGTAGCTACCAAGGAATGTAGATTTTGCTTTACAGATCACTTCATAAACACATACTTAGTGTTGTAGCTACCTAGTTCAAGGCCCTGGATGGCATGCCTTTCACAGAAAAGAGATTCCAGGCCAGGGACACTTAATTCCTAAAACTCTTTTGTCCCATGTGCTCCACCAGAAATTTTAGCATATGATGGCCCATATTTGAAGCCCTATATTGGAAGCTCAGTAAGCTTACCATGTCTTAGGAATACAATCTTTTAGCAAGAGTATCTGTGGTAGTCTTGTGGCAATTTTGCACTCTTACTAGGCAGTAGGAAATAATTTGGTGTTGGAAAGTTCACTAAAGGCATACTGGATCTGGAGGGTAATTCCTCAGTTGTGGGAGGACATTTATTTGGTTGGCACTGAATGTAGCACCTTCCATGTGTTTATGGTTTTGTTGCTTGGAAGAGACTCCATCTTTTATAATGTAAGACTCTGTAAAATTATTGGGACAGAGCAAATGAAGGTATTATAATCTAAATTTCATTTTTCTCTCTCCCATGAGAGTAGGCTGATACTGGGAACAAAATGACAGACTCTCCTTCTGTCAGAATCTTCACGACATCAGCATCCAGAATCTCCAGGATGTGAGTGACTGAAATCTCCTATGAACTGCCCTTTGTTTCTCTTACATAGACACTTAAGTGGATGCCTCACACATTTTTTTTTTAAATAGAACCTAACTTTTGCAAGGTTGAAGTTGAGCGCTTATTTCGGCCAGCCTATTGAACAGGATGAACACCAAAATTAAAATGATGACAACAGTCACCACGTTTCACTGTTAACAGGAACAGTTTGGTTTTTAACTTGCTATTATATCCAATGCAATTTCAGCAAGGCAGGACCTAAACATCAGGTACTAGCCTGCCACCTTTGTGATTAGCAGCCTCACGTTTGCAGGTCTTGGTCCTGATGGGTGACGATCCCAGTATCTGCTGGAAGGCCAACACAGCAGGCTGTAAGCAAAACAGGGTGTTTGTGGAACACATTGTTGACAACTTATTGACCCAAGGGGTTAAGATCTGACAAAGGGAGACATTCTGATGGAACTGATTCTTACAAACAAAGAATTGATCAGGAAAGTTAAGACTGGAGGCAGGTTTGGCTAAAGTGACCATGGAATGGTGGAGTTCAGGATCCTGAGAGGAAGAAAAAAGACAAACAGCGGAATCAAAACCCTGGAGTTCAGGAGAGTACACTTTGGCCTGTTTAGGGACCTGCTTGGAAGAATCTCAAGGGAGAGGGTCCTGAAGTGAAAAAGGGTCCAGGGGAGCTGGTTGATTTTCAAGCATCACCTTCTCCAATCTCAAGAACAGTCCATCCCAGAGCAGGAAAGCAAGCAACTGTTCAACATCATCATTAATTATCTGGGTGAAGGGACAGAGTGCATCTTCAACAGGTCTGAAGATGATACAAAACTAGGAGGAGCGTCTGATAGACATAATGATTGTGCTGCCCTTCAGAAGGACTTCAACAGGCTTGAGAAATGGGCCAAGAGGCACCTCAGGAAATTCAACCATTGCAACTGTGAAGTCCTGTCCCTGGGAAAGAATAAACCCATGCACCAGTAAAAGTTGAGGGCTGACTGGCTGGAAAGCAGCTTTGAGAAAAGGACCTGTGGTTATAGCGGACAACAAGGTGAACACGAGTGAGCAATGGGCCTTTGCAGCAAAGAGAAGCAACAGCCTGTCTTCCTTGGCTGCACTAGAAGAAGGGTCAGCAGGTCAAGGAAGGTGATTCTTCCTCTATACTCAGCCCTATGAGACACATTTGGAATACCGTGCCTAATTCTGGGCTCCCCAATACATGACAGACATGGACATGTTGGAGCAAGTCCAGCAAAAGACAACAAAGATGATAGAAAGATTGGAGCAGCTGTCATATGTAGAGAGGTGGACAGAACTGGGACTGTTCAGCCTGGAGAAGATAAGAATCAGGGGGGACCGATTCAATGTGTAGAAGTGCCTGATGAGGTAGAGTAAAGAAGGCAAAGTCAGACTTTTCTCAGAGGTATCCAGTGACTGGACAAGGAACAATAAGCACAAATTGGTTTACAGGAAATTCTGTTTAAATGTAAAAGAAAAAAAAAAAAAAAATCACAGCAGGGTTAGTCAAACCCTGGAACAGGTTGCTTAGAGAGGTGGTGGAATCTCCATCCTTGGAGCCAGTCAAAACCCGTCTGGACATGGTGGGTGTCCAGCAACCTGAGCAAACTGCCCTAGCTAACCCTTTCCTGACTAGGGCAGTTGGATTAAATGATCTTCAGAGGTCCCTTCCAACCTCAGTAATTTTTTGACTCTAATTAGTTTACCACAGAATCAGGTATATACAGTGGAAGGCTACTCTTAAGTCTAAGAACCTATTTTTCTTGAAATAAATTTTAATTTTCTTGCATCTGGTATCTTCCTACACCTTCAGACTTCTGCTTCTTCAGACTTGAGCCCTTCAGGCAGCATTAAGTCTTCGGCCATCTGTCCTGAGTAGATGACTCATACTTCCCCCCAGGGGATGGAAAATGTGTAAAGGGTCCCATGAATACTTACAGAGAAAAGGAAGTATACTACTTAACATAAATATAAATTTTTCTTTATAAAAAACTACACAAATATACAGGCCAGTATTGTTTCCCTCTCCCTAAAAGACAGTCTAAAGGATTAGAACACATTGAGACAAATTTAGGCAAGTTTAGGATACCTGCCAAAGGAAGGGTCCATATGTTGAGTCGGGTGCCCAAACTTCTAGAAGCCAGCACAGTTCAGATAAGTACGCGAATGTATGCTGAGATGCATCAGAGCAACACATTTCATTGTGAGCCTTCATATGCCCCACTTAGGTATTTTTTAAAGTTAAATAAGCATTTTTTTGCCACTGGCTTCTGGCTGTGATCCAAGAACATAAAAGTGAACCACCTTCTTTGCTCAGAGTCCTAGTCATATCTCCAGGCCTTTCAGTCAATATCACATTTTTATAGATGTTAACAACAGGCCAACAAACTAACCAGCTAGCTGAATAATAAAGCGGATGTTCTGCAGGAATAGCATTTTTACAGAATGTATACAGACCCATTCACAGATACAACGTGTGAGGCGTGTTCATGGCGGTGTTGTATGAAAGAAGGGAAATGTCCTGTGATGCCTGATACTGTTGGAAGTGAAATAGCTTATAAGATTGGGTGGGAAGTATGAAACTAGCTCTTTCACTGTCCATATTTTTTGTAGGGAGCAAACAATTTTCATAATTACTTTTTGATTTTCTCTTGAAGGAAGCTTTCTGTTTTGCTAAAAATGAATGTACAAGAACAAACTAGCGCAAGCCCAGTGCAAAGGGCCTAGGGGCCAGAGCTCTAAGGTGAAACACAAAGTGACCAGATTGACAGTATAAACACACCTAAAATCTGTTGTCAGTCATTTCATTACTCTCTTGTAATTAATAAAGTCTATTGAAAAGAATACATGACTGCAGTAGTAGCTTTTGTATCTATCCTTTTACTATCTGATGACTGAACTTACTGGAAAGGAAAGACATAATTACAAAGAAAAATGCACAAATGTCATGGCAACAACCTAAGGAAACTAGAGAATGGGCCCCTCGGCAATTTTCACTTACACAGATGAGCAAACAAGGGAACGGGGATGAGGGAAAAACAATACACGAATGAAAGAAAATGTACTTGCTACCTGTTTAGGAGACAGATAATTCTTTTTAGTTCCTTTTCTTGTAGAATATTGTTTTACTTTTACTTTGTGCGCCAGCATTTTCAAGCTAAGTGTAACTGTTACCTAAGTCCTGCTGGCCCCTGTCAAACTTCCCCTGACTGTGAGGAAGACAAGGGCTTTTGTGGAGGCACCCACATATGTCACCACTATCGAATGGTCCATGTAGCAGCAGCTGTCAAGTATGCAAGTGTAACCCGGGACTGTGCATGCATGGGACACACAAAACTATCTGAGAGCGTTTGTGCCTGAAACAATTGTGTTAGAGAGGAAGATGACCACTGACAGGATTAGACAGCAACCAGGAAATGACAGACACTTCTGAAGAGGTCAGTCTTAAAAGAAGTATAAAGGAAACACAGATGTTTGTGACATAGGGAGAGACAGTGGAGAGGAACCAGCAAATGTCACAGGGGGTCTGCCCCTGCTGGCAGTGTCCCCAGGGTACCCCAACCCCTGCCCAGGCCAGGCAGCACAACCCCCACTGTGGGGTGCTGGGAGCAGCCTGCACCCAACAGTGGGCAGGCAGTGCAGAGAGAGCATGCATGGACCCCACTCAGTATGCAGGGACACCTCCCAGGATGCTTGGGACCATCAGGTGCATCACAAGTGGCAGAGGGATATGCAAAAATGGGGAAGGGGAGGTGGCAACCCCTACATCCAGGGAATGTATGCGTGTATGTGTGTGTGTGTGTCAGGGCTAGACCTTCATAAGTTTAGCTCTACAAGGGTGTTTATAAATTTGTAGGTGTTTATTAGCACCTCCTCATTTACCTATAATTATGATTTATCTGTTGTATTAAGGGTGTTGATTCTGAATATATAGTTCATGGATAGCCAGTTAGTTATAGGTCATTAATAAATCAATAAACTGCTTCAGTCGTGATTTCATTTAAACCACATGACTTGAGCAGTTTTCCCTTGTAACAGGATAGTTAAAATAATTATCCACAGTCTCAAAAGGACATGCATTTTTAAATGCCTTCTGATAAAAAGAGTAACTTGCTGGTGTCGCTTGCAAACTGCATCAATAAAATGTGTGATAGCAGGCTTTGCTTTTAAAGCCTCTGAGTGAAGCTTTATAGACTCATTGTCTTCAAATCCTTAACTCAGAATATCGCCAAAGCACTTAGAGTCATTTAATTTTTATGAGGCTTCCTTGCATTTTTTGGAGCTTGGTGAGGACCTAGAAATTATGAGTTCTCAGAAATAATCTCGACCCAGTTTAACACTGCTTAAAATAAAAAAAAAAAAAAAAAAAAAAATCTGGTTTGGTTTTAACTCCCTAGCTTACCACCCTTCATTCCAGAATATTGGAACCACAGTAGAAGTTATACATCTACCTTCCACCTATTGCCTTGTTTTCCCTGCCCTCTCCCAAGAGAATCACTGTAGATGGATGTGATATACTCCTTTTGGACACACATTGTATAGAGCAATATGTGCATTATAGCAGATTATATGCACCTCAAATACAGTTGCAGGCTCAAAGGTTGTTTTCCACCTTGATCTCTGTGAGCTCTGCAACACTTCTGACTGACACCAGAAAAATAATTGTTTGCTAGAAAGGAAAGTATTTTTAAAAGGCAATTAATGTGGAGAGAACATCAGGAAGAACAAGATTTGGCACAATAGTATGTTTCTCCTGAAATTCTGAGGCTGTTAAAAAATACACTTTTCCCTATACACAATCTTTATATTGTGGTTGCCCATATTCTAGTATACAGGGTTCTTTTTATAGTGTGATTAGGCAAATGACAGTCCAATAAGTGATTTACAGCATTGCATGGTCTTTGTATAATGCAAATTGGTACTTAAATTATGGTATCTGTCTTTGTACCTGGTGCAGTGACTTTTAGGCATATCACACTTACTATCCTAATGTGATATTTCCACTGTATTCACCTGCTATATAACACTTTCAATTACGTGGGGAAAAAGTATCAAGTTCTCATATTGAGAGACAAAAATATCCCTACATTGAGGTCCCAGATATGCCTCTCAGAATCCACTTATTTCCTTTTTTTGACCCTGAAATGAACACCCTATACCACTTTTGTTTGTAGATGGAATTCATATCAAATATCTTTAAAAAAATATGTACTATCTCCCACTGAGGCAGTTCGATGTTTGCTAAACCTTTAATCCTTAAGAGGTAAGTTACCTCATCCATTTTTTGAATTGCCCTCTGGAGGTGCCAGTCATTTTATTGTTATTGAAATAGAGCTTTGACTAATAAACTACTGCCTTGGTTGCTCTTCTTAAGTAGCTAAAGTGAGATGGAATCTAGGCTAAGGATTTCAGTAATATGAATTTCTTAAAGTGTAATCTATACACTGGGCAAATGGAAAATTCTATTCATTTTTTGCTTTTATGTTTTAATTCCAGTTTAAGTACTTTTATTTAATGATTTCATTCAAAAATATTTACATATTTAAACAACACTGTCAAAAAAAGTCATTAGAATTTCTTTTCAAATGCACAACATTCTCCCTCTCCCTAGAATTTACAATAACATGCATTCTTCTTAGCCACTTAGCATGGTTATTTGTAGCTTTAAATCCTGAGACTTTGCAGTCTGTGTCTCTGAAGTGGTAGGATAATAATGAAATAAGTCACATTATACTTTTATGCCATTATCTTTCAAGATACAGTCAGACAATTAGGGGGGAAATTTCTAAACCAACTGGACTCTCAGCTTCTTGCTATTTTTCTTAGAATGTCATTCTTGAGACTAGTGATAATGATAAATATCTACTATTTCCCCATATGGAGGCTATGTGGAAAATGCACATCAGCGCATTAGGGATGACTTTTACACCATTAAATATATATCAGTTTGTTCATTTCCACAATGCCTAATTTGCGCCACATGTGAAATGATAATGAATCTCCTCAAACCCTTGACTAATTTAATATCCTCACAGAATCAAAGAATCGCAATGGTTGGAAGGGACCTCGGGAGATCATCTAGTCCAACCCCCCTGCTAAATCAGGTCCTCCTAGAACGTGTTACACAGGACTTCATCCAGGCGGGCTTTGAATATCTCCTGAGAAGGAGACTCCACAACCTCCCTGGGCAGCCTGTTCCAGTGCTCTGTCACCCTCAGAGTAAAGAAGTTCCTCCTCACATTCAACTGAAACCTCTTATGTTTCAGTTTGTACCCGTTGCCCCTTGTCCTGTCACTGGGCACCACTGAGAAGAGTCTGGCTCCATCCTCGTGACATCCACCCTTAAGATATTTGTATGTGTTGATGAGGTCAAGGTAGACAACATCCACCACTCTCCCCTCATCTACTCAGCCGGTCATGCCATCATAGAAGGCTATCGGATTGGTCAGGCATGATTTCCCCTTGGTGAATCCATGCTAGTTACTTGTGATGATCTTCTTTTCCTCTACTTGCTTGGAGAGGACACCCAGAACGAGTTGTTCCATCACCTTTCCAGGGACAGAGGTGAGGCTAACCGGCCTGTAGTTCCCTGGGTCCTCCTTCTTGCCCTTTTTGAAGACTGGAGTGACATTGGCTATCCTCCAGTCCTAAGGCACCTCTCCTGTTCTCCACGACCTTTCATAGATGATGGAGAGTGGCTCAGCAATGATGTCTGCCAGCTCCCTCAGCACTCGTGGATGCATTCCATTGGGGCCCATGGATTTGTGGGTGTCCAACTTAAAAAAATCCTTAAGTTGATCCACCTTAACCAAGAGAAGGTCTTCCTTTCTCCAGGCTTGCTCACTTACCTCCAAGGACTGGGAAGCCCAGTTGCTAAGAATATTAACTTAGTTTTAAATAATCCTTTACACTGCTTCGTTGACCTCCCAAGATTTTTGGACTAAGCTCCAGAGCAACTGACCCATGCACAACTGTCCCATGCACAAGCAGTTCAGGATCCTTGAAGTTTAAGATATTTGAAGTAACATAATCTAACCTCTCCATAGGGTGAAAATTTCCATAGTCTCCCAAATTAATGGATGCTTCTTCCTCATCTTCATTCTGACTTACTCAAATACAAACACACAACCTCTCTCATTTTTCTGTGTATACCATTTCTCCTGTGGTGATCACTATCTCTTTTCTTTACAATCTTAAAATTTGCTTTATGACTTTCCTTTGAATGACTGCAGATTTGAGATAATGCTCAGCTTCACTCCAGCTGCCCTTTGCAATTTCTCACCCTGAAGAGGGAAGGCACACCAGATACATGTCATAGAATCATAGAATCATAGAATGTTTTGGGTTGGAAGGGACCTTTAGAGGTCATCTAGTCCAACCCCCCTGCAGTAAGCAGGGACACTGCTAACTAGATCAGGATGCTCAGAGCCACATCCAACCTGGCCTTGAATGTTTCCAGGGATGGGGCCTCCACTACCTCTCTGGGCAACCTGTTCCAGTGTTTTACCACCCTCATTGTAAAGATTTTTTTCCTTATATCTAGCCTAAACCTACCCTGATTTAGTTTTAAACCATTAGCCCTTGTCCTAACACAGCTGGCCCTACTAAAAATATTTTCCCCATCTTTCCTATAGGCCCCCTTTAAGTACTGAAAGGCTGCAATCAGGTCTCCCTGCAGCCTTCTTTTCTCTAGACTGAACAACCCCAACTCTCTCAGCCTGTCCTCATAGGAGAGGTGCTCCAGCCCTCGGATCATTTTAGTAGCCCTCTTCTGGACCCGCTCCAACAGTTCCATGTCCTTCTTGTGCTGAGGGCTCCAGAGCTGGATGCAGTACTCCAGGTGACATCTCACCAGAGCTGAGTAGAGGGGCAGAATCACCTCCCTCGACCTGCTGGCCACGCTCCTCCTGATGCAGCCCAGAGTACGGTTGGCCTTCTGGGCTGCCAACACATATTGCCGGCTCATGTCCAGCTTTGTATCCACCAGCACCCCCAAGTCCCTCTCGGCAGGGCTGCTCTCAATCCTTTCTTCCCCCAGCCTGTATTGATACTGGGGGTTACCCCGTCCCAGGTGCAGGACCTTGCACTTGGCCTTGTTGAACTTCATGAGGTTCACACAGGCCCACCTCTCCAGACTGTCCAGGTCTCTCTGGATGACATCCCGTCCTTCTGGTGTGTCAACCACACCACTCAGCTTGACATCATCCGCAAACTTGCTGAGGGTGCACTCGGTCTCGCTGTCTAAGTCATTGATGAAGATGTTAAACAGCACCGGTCCCAGTACGGACCCCTGAGGGACACCACTCGTCACCGGTCTCCATCCGGACATTGAGCCGCTGACCACTACCCTCTGGATGCGACCATCCAGCCAGTTCCTTATCCACCGAACAGTCCACCCATCAAATCCATAGCTCTCCAATTTAGAGAGAAGGATGTTGTGGGGGACCGTGTCAAAGGCTTTGCAGAAGTCCAGGTAGATGACACCCATTGGTTTTCCTTTAACCACCATTGTTGTCATCAGATATCATACTGATTTGGGGATTTATGTTGCTATGATGACCTCACAATGCACAGCTGGACATTGTCCTTATTGTTTTGCTGCTTTTTTATGAGTTAAGCAACACCATTAACCTGTTTTATGTAGTCTTCTAAAAAACAAAAGCCCAGGGAATTAATTTGCACAAATTTTAGTTGTCTGGAAAAGAAAAAAATAGGAAACATTTTCTGTTTCCATCTTCTGTTATTTCAGTTGCACTGTATTTCATCATTTCCAAATGTTTTATGACTCCCATTTTCTTCAAGACAAGAATGGTTAATTCTGTATTTTATGTGATCCTTTTTCACTTTCTTGAGGAAAGATATTAACAGGATGTTTCTATTTATGGACTTACAGTATGTCAATTTCTGCTGTATCATGATTAACCTCTTTTTGTCCCTTTAGACTTATCATTAACATTTTAATTATCTTTTTCTTATAATCAATACTAGTTTAATAGCTGCTGACTGAAGAGCACCACTTGGTTGTCTCCTCTGACTTGTTGGATATGACAGACGTTTTGACTCAGTCAGATGCTGAGCTCAGTTAAGACTAAAACTCTTCAAGTTTCAGGTGCAGAAATCAGGAAACCTAAATATACCTACCTAAAAGTTGAATGTTTATGCTTTCTTATTTATCCAGACTATTTATACATAAAGAAGCTACACTAGCATTTGTCCTAGAAACAGTCTGAAGATAATAGAACTAAATTCATTAGTTTCTATTGGACAGTTAAAGTCATGCAATATGAATCCTACTTCCATGATGGAATCTAACCTGTTACCTCTCCACAAGGAGAGTAGAACATATGAAATCAAGGCCTTAGTGACCAGCTAAAGTAAAGAAATAAAATATGCTTCTATGATAACTGTGGAAGAACCTCAATAGTTCCTTAGCCCTTTGGAACTGTTTTTGATGATTGTTAAAAATATTATCCCTATTATTATTATCAACTTCTCCACCTAGATATGTTTAAGATATACTGGTTATTCCAGAAGTGTTTCATTTTAGCAGATGCTGTCTCACTTCATCTTTTGCTGAAGATACCAACTTTGCTTGTCTGTTTACAAGACAATATAGTAAAGACATTACCTCAGCACCAGTTATGTCCCCACATCTTCAATATATAACAGAGTTAGAATGGAAACATTTTCTACTGCAGAGATTTCTCCGGATTATCACTCCTGTCACTGACAAATATAACTGTGCTTTTCTAAGAATCCCTGGTCAAATATTCAGCAAGGGAAAGGACACTACCATGCTTCATAATTATTTAGTTGAATTTTTCTTCCTTTCTTCCTGTAATGATTCTTTGATTACTTTGAATTTTATTATTTCTGTTTTATCTCCTTCTGCCATTTTTCTTTATATTTTTAAGTGTCCTTGATGCTACAAATAATTTTGCTCCTCCTAACATGAATATTGAAAAGTGTCCCATAAAAGCTAGTAGATCATATTTTTTCTTAGGCCCAGAGCTGGTCTGGAATTTTATGCTGGCAGTTTTTAGCATGACAAGGGAGGAGTTTCTGTTGCTTTCCAAATAGTGGAAGACCTGAGGGCTTAGGATGTGTTTTGATCATGTCTCTTCTGTCTTCTCTGGTAAGTGCTCCCCATAGATATGAAGGTCTGCAGAAATGAAAGGAAATATATACTGGCTGAAGTAAATTTCATATTGTTTCTATGAATTCATGCAGCAGAATATAGATATGCTGAAAAAGTAAAAATGTGCTGTATGTAATTGGAAGCCTTCTTTGCCATCTCTGAAATGTTTATCACAGTTCAGAGTGACTAGACCTTATCCTCATTAAGACTTATGATAATTAATTAAAGAAGTAATTCATTTTTCCCTACTGAAGTGTGACAGTATTTTCCTTTTGTATTGTTGAAGTGCTGACCTAATTTACTTGGGACTACCAGTCTAAAATTCATGGTGTGTATCAAGTCTAGCAACCAGCAATAAATTAACTAGCAATTTCTGCAGGAATTCGGAGGGAAGGAAAAATTAAAAGTCCCCAGTATTGAAATAAAACTTCAGTGGATATAACAGATGAAAAACATCCATAATAAAATATAATATAATAACTTAAAAGCTCTCTTCCATCTGAATGTTCTCTCTTGATTTTTGAAGTTCTGTCTATAAGTGTAATCAAGGAAAACTTGTTTCTGTTTTACTGAAAACTGATGGTTGATAGGCTGTATTCAAGGATAAAATACATTCTATTTCTGTTTTTCTTAGGCAATTTAGTAGAAACTCATATTAAAATCATGTTAAAAATTGTGAAGATGCATTTAAAGTTGTGTCAGATTCAGGACATTATTTCAAAGATTCATAGCTAATTCACCATGTGTTTCTGATATGGATACATCAGGTAAAATTCTGTTTGAATCAGGTGATAACATGAACACATTATGGTATAACTGATACAATCACCTTCCATGCTCTTGGAATAAAATATAGTTTATAGAGAAGAAAATGAATGTGTTGTAATAAGCTATAGGAAAAGTAACAATTGTTGGAAAGACACTTGTATCATCTTGCTTGTGGTAAAATGCTTCAGCATTAGCTGTTATGAAGATGACATGAATGTGTGGTATATAGGTATTGTTATTGCATATGCAGTGCTAGTATGACCTTGGACTCCTCTTACACTTACACATTTAGAGAGTAAATGATGTGAAGTAAGTTTAAAGCACAGCACGCTTACCATCTTCAGTCTTAATGGCAAATAACTGGTTATGCAACTTGCAACATGCAATGGTTTCTACAGTGTGAAATGAGCAAAAATTAATTTTCAGTGACAGCACACATATTTAAAAAACATAGTCTAAGAGTGTAGAGATTGTTATGTTGAGATAATGTAATTAAATTCATTAATATATACATTACTGAAATTAAGTTTCACATTTTACAGGTTCCTTAAAACCATTTTCTCTCTTTTATAGCTTATTTACAGAGGTTACATTAAAATCACATTCTACTAATATATTTTTATAACATATAATCCTAACTACTTCTAAGAGCAAAGTCAGAAGAAAAATAGAGAAAAATTATTTAATTTCATCCTTTGAACTTATCTCAGGTAATATTTGAGGGCATTAAAATAATTATGTAGTAGATACAAGATAGATGTAGGGAGCATGAATGAATTTTAAAATTGTGCGCATTGTATATAAATATTCATGTATGCCTATATGTGTTCTGGAGTGTATGTTATGCCAGGACTGCAGGCATGACTGTTTTACTCTTAAACATTTTCTCCTCTCTGAAGCAAACGCAGTTTGACATCCCCCAATAAAGCAAGAGTAATCTTTGAAAGAGAAGTAGAGTTAAGATAAGAACAAATTATACTACTGGAAGTGTTTTATTACTTTTTTCTCAATGTGCTGCTGCCCTTCAATTGTTGCTATAGAAATCCAGCAGACGAGGAGAATATCAGGGCTTTATAGATAGGAAGTTCACTTAAGCCAATCCGTGCTCTACCCATTTAGACTTATCACGGTTGCCTCCATGTCATTAAGTAAAAAGAGGCAACAATGGGAGTGCTGCCACATGAAAGTTTAAGAACGCATTGCTTTCCTTCATGTCCACAAGGCAGCCTGCCCAGTGTCCAGACACAAAAGAATTTCTAATCAAACTCTTAAGTAGATTATATAGTTCACTGAACCTGACTGAGCTACAGTATCCTTCTCTTCTTTCTCTGTTTCTCTAAATCCCTACTGCTTTCTTAATAGCCACATGGCATACACTATAGCTATCTCTGAAATGTATCCATTTTATTTGGCTCAAAGACCTGCTTTCTTTCCCTCTCTATCACTCATTGTGCACTCTACTATTTTTCTTTCTCCTTTCTTATTTTGTTTTCAGTAAAAATATCCCCTACATGAAGAAATTTCCTTAATAAATCAGAAAAATGCAATTTTCAGCTTAATTTGATCCTTTAGATGTAGTAGGGGAAAAAATTATATGGGAAAAAATAAGAGAGTTTATATTAATTTAGGAGAAGAAAGATTGCCAAGAAAGCAATTTTTATTTCAATATATAAAACTATAGGGTACATATATGTTTGCAGTGATCTTTCCCTGTTAGAAGATCAATTTCTAGATACAACATTTCTAGCAAAGTTACTTACCAAAGTAAAACACTGGGATAAATATATTAGCTGTGAAAAAATGCATACTCTTTTGTCAAGATAATACAGCACCTTTATTGACCTCTGGCTGGATTATCCCTTACATTATCTCCTGTAGAGAAATACTTAAAGGTTGGATGTAAGCTATGTCACAGAAACAATAAACATATTCCTCCTCTGACTTGTGATATACTTAAAACTTTCAGAACTGAGGCTTCATTCAGTTTCTGTTGATGTAATTGGAAAGAATCACATTAATTTTAATGGAAACAGTACTTTGCGTGTGAAACCAAGGAGTTCTGAGCTTAGGCAAATGATAAAACCTGATGCAAAGACACAGTCCCTGACTCCAATTTATCAGCTGCCATTACCTGGCTTTGTTCTGGCCATTTTGTACATTATAACACAGAGTTATTGCTTTGATGCTTCATATCAACTTCATACTTACGAAATTTAGCATTCACAATACAGTATTATAGTTTCTAAATTAAACTACACTGCATTTGCAGAAGACTGGTGTCAAAAATGTATGTTTTTCAGGAATCATCCTACTTACTTTAATAAAAACAAGTAGTAATATCTTGTTACTTTCCAGGAATATTACAATGAATGGTCTAGTTATGAAGCTATTAAGCTTAGTAAAGCTAACATCCCCATGCCACAAAGTAGGAAGTACTTTTGGATATAGAAATCTCTTCTACCTCTGTTGAAGACTTTTTTGGATGAAGATACAGGTCAAAAGAACTGCACACAGCATTGGAAGTGCTTGCAAACCATACATTAAATAGGAATAAATAATCCTTCTAGCTTTTTTCTTTTTTTTTTTTTTTTTTTTAAGTTAATATATCATTTTCCTCTCTGGTGCTGAACACTGAGTTAAAGTTTTCAGAGGACTGTCAGCAGTAGCTTCACGATCACTTTCATGAGAAATAAGAGATAACTTTCATCATTTTTCCTCAGACGTATTACCTTGCACTTACCAACACTGAATTTCATCTTCTGTTCCATCAGCTACTCGCATCGCATTTTCAAATCCTTCTGCAAGTCTGTACCATCAGTTTTAGATTTGTCCAACTGGAAAAATTACAAGATTTGTTCCTTTCTCCAAGTAATTTAAGAATGATAAAAAAAACCCAAAACAACTAACACAGATTCTTGGGTGAGGCTGTCATATATCTTTTTGCCCTTTTCGTTCTTGGATCTCTTTTTTTGTACTATTCATTGTATCCAAATGGATTTTGGCAAGTGTCTTGTTATGCTAAGTTATGCACAGTTTTTGTTCCAGGTCAAGTAGGGAGTAAGGAAGGTGAGGAAGAGGAGCAAGTTCCTGTGGTCAGTGGGAAAACACCAGCAGTAGTCACAAGACCCTGAAGCCTTTTTAAATTATGTAAAAAGTTGAGAGTTGACTATACCATTTATCGGACTTGAAGGGCAAGAAAGATGATGTTCATGAACACAGAAACCTCAAGGCTGGGAATATAGGTGGGGCAGCACTGGTATTTTGTAGTTAAGGGCAGAAGAGAAACATGACAAAATCCAGAGGGTTGTTGAGTTTAGAGGGAGCCTAGTGTGGTGGCAAAACTAAAAGACTACTTGGAGCAGAAAAATTAGACCTGCTTGAAATGTTATGACTGAAGTACTTGGGAAGTCTGGGATTTTAAGGACAGGGAGGGAAGATCAGCCATTCAGGACATTTCCTTTGGGAAGTGCTGTAGAGTATGGAACTGTGAGATCTCCGCTCAGGGGCCATAGGAAGAAAAAACTGGAGCTCTAAGATGAGCTAGTGCAGCCTCAGAATTAATAACTTCTTGTGGGGTGTCAGGGCATCCATTTCTCCATACTCAGATATTTGTCAGAAATGTCATAGAGGACACTGCTGGAAACCACCCTGAATTATGAAAACTAACCATAACCTTTCTTTATTTTCCACCTTTCAACTGGTGATTAATTTATAAAAGGAGTTGTGTCATATTTATATATCATTCATCATCATATACTCTAAAGACTTTGTAAACACTCATACAGATAATTTATGAAAATGTGCTTAAATAGGGAAAATTTGATTTTATTTCTTCATTTTACAAATTTGTAAATGAGGGCAATTAAATTACTTGCTTGTGGTCACAAAGAATGTGTGCCAGTCAGGGATTTACCAGAAGTTTCATCGCCCAGTTTCACAAACCAAATAATGTAATTAAAGCAAATGTGTAGGTCAGCAAAACAATATAAAAAAGAGGCTGAAAATAATTGAGTGAAGAACTGGTAAACCAACCCAGGAATGCTAATAGGAAACAAGTCAGTCATCAAGAGGAGCTGCTCTGGGGCTGGCCCTATCTGCAGCAGGGTGGCAGATCTTGGTGCACAGTGTGTTTTCCAAGGCAGGGATATTCCAGGGCAGTGGAGAGACTCTCCAGGAGCTGGCAGCTCTCACAGGAGATGCTGATGAGGCCTGGGCACTGCTAGAGCAGCTGCAATCACACCCACGCCTATAAAAAACAGCCTAGAGAGTGCTAGAGACCGGGAGTGGTGCCAACAGGGTGGACAAACAGGGTGGGGTGCATCACCTAGGGTGTGGCACAGCAGTTCACACAGAAGGCCATGGAGGAAAGGCATCTGCACCCTACCAGCTCAAGACATGAGTTCAGCTGGCAGTCATCACCCTCTCAGAAGGAGCTTAGCTATGGTATCCACCCAGTGGAAATCTATGCCCTCTGCATTCGCCAGAATGGCTGTGGCAACCCAGACACAGTTCCCAAAAAACCATGCAGCCACCAAGGTTTCAGGCTGCAGAGAGTGCCAGGGCCTTTCCCTGGTAACAGATGGCAGTAGTGAGAACAGCTGTGTGAGGTGTGACCAGGTAGACGATCTGCTCAGCTTGGTGGCAGAGCTACAAAAGAAAGTAGAAAGGTTAAGGTGCATCAGGGAGTCTGAGAAAGAGAAAGACAGGTGGAACCATGCTCTGCCCTCCCTGAGACAG
Organism: Butorides virescens; assembly: GCA_017310255.1. Lineage (NCBI taxonomy): Eukaryota > Metazoa > Chordata > Aves > Pelecaniformes > Ardeidae > Butorides > Butorides virescens. The sequence continues at coordinate 85,579 of JADKXX010007247.1, read as the reverse complement.
AAACAGGAAATGACACCAGAAAAAAACAAGATCAAGGGGAACCTGTATCCTCCCCCCGCTAGGCTGAAGGCAGTAGCTTGAAGGAAAGGAGTGAATGGAGGCAAGTCCACGCTTGGGGTGGCAGGTGAACCCCTTCCCTGCCCACCTCATCTTTCCAGGTGCCTCTGTACAACAGATATGAGGCTCTGGATGTGGAAGGCCAGTCAATGGATCATGTGGATGATGGTCCATCTACATCAGAGGTATTACCAAGGCCAAAAAGGCCTACCCCCTGTATCACAACCACCTCCACAAAGAAGAAAAGATGTGTTATGGTTTTAGGCAACTCTCTTCTGAGGGGAAAAGGGGATGCAATATGCTGGACAGACTCTCCTCTTAGGGAAGTCTGCTGCCTCCCTGGGGTCCACTTTGAGGACACTACTGGGAAACTTCCTAGTCTGGTACGGCAATTGGACTATTACCCATTACTGCTCTTCCATGTGGGTGGCGCTGAAGTGTCAATGCAAAGTCCAAGGTCAATCAAGGGAGACTTCAGGGCCTTGGGATGGTTGGTAAGGGAATTTGGAGCACAGGTTATTTTTTCCTCTCTCCTTCCAGCTGCAGGCAGTGACATTAGAAGAAACAGATGGGCCCAGTCTATTAATACATGGCTTCTTGGCTGGTGTCACTGCCACAGTTTTGGGTTTTTTTGATAATGGGATGGCCTACACAGCACCAGGCTTGCTGGTGTCTGATGGAATTTACCTTTCTCAAAGGGGGAAGAGGGTCTTTGCTCAAAAGCTAGCGGAGCTCATTGACAGAGCTTTAAACTAGACATGAAGGGCGAGGGGGATAACATCAGGCTTGCCTATGACAAGCTGTGGGATGACACGCCAAGGTTAGAGGGTTGGGGTGCTAGCAAGGGCCCTCAGCTTGTTTCTCTAAGATGTGCTGGCTACATTCCAGCACACCTGGTATCTTATGGAGATGAGCCAGGGGCTCCTGAGATAATAGGAGCCAATAGGGAAACACAATTGAAATACCTCAAAGGAATTAAGGGCTGTTCCTCTAAACAGGTGACATGGCAACAGCCCAGTTGAAGAGTGCCTACAGTAATGCACACAGCATGGACAACAAACAGGAGGAGTTGGAAGCCACTGTGCGACAACATAGTTGCCATTACTGAAACTTGGTGGGATGAATCCTATGACTGGAGCGTGACTATCAATGGCTACAGGCTGTTCAGAAGGGACAGACAAGGAAGGAGGAGCGGAGGCATTGTCTTCTACATCAATAAATGGATAGAGTGTGAAGACTTGTCTCTGAAGAATAGCCAGGATGAAGTTGAAAGCTTATGAGTAAGAATTGGAGATCGAGGCAACAAAAGGAGCCTTGTGGTTGATGTCTGCTACAGGCTGCCCAATCAAGGGGAGTTTATTGACAAAGCCTTCTTACTCCAGCTATAGGAGACATTGTGCTCACAGGTGTTTGTCCTGCTAGGAGGCTTCCACTATCCAGACATCTGCTGGAAAAGTAGCACAGAGAACTGTAGGCAATCCAGAAGACTCCTGGAGTGCATTGAGGATAACTTCTTAAGCCAAGTAATAGACAACCCTACCAGAAGGGATGAGATACTGGACCTGTTGGTCACCAATGCAAGTGAGCTAATCAGTAACATCAAGATTGAACGCAGCTTGGGCTGCAGTGGTCATGCACTGGTAGAGTTTGCTGTCCTGAGGGATATGGGCCAGGACCCTGAATTTTAGGAAAGCAAACTTCCAGCTCTTCAATACAACCTCCTGGGAAACTGCCCTCAGGGACAAGGGAGCAGAACAGAGCTGGCAGATCTTTAAAGACATTTTCCATTGAGCGCAAGAGCTCTCGATTCCCAGGTGTAAGAAATCAGGCAAAGAAGGCAAGAGACCAGCATGGATCAGCCAAGACCTGCTGGTCAAACTAAAGGGCAAGAAGGAAATGCACAGGCTGTGGAAGCAGGGACAGGTACCCTGGGAAGAGTATAGGGAGGCTGCCCAGTTGCGCAGGGATGGGGTCAGGAATGCCAAGGTGCAGCTGGAGCTTAACTTGGCAAGGAATGCAAAGAATAACAAGAAGGGCTTCTACAGGTATGTCAGGCTGAAAATGAAGGTCAAAGAAATTGTACCCCCCTGATGAGCAAGACTAGCAAGCTGGTAACCACAAACAAGGAAAAGACTGAGGTACTCAACAACTTCTTTGCCTCGGTCTTCACTGGTAACCTCTCTTCCCATGCCTCTCAAGTGGATGGACTGCAAGACAGGGACTGGGGGAACAAAGTCCCTCCCACTGTAAGAGAATATTAGGTTTCTGGCTACCTGAAGAACCTGAACATATCTAAGTCTGTGGGACCTGATGAGATGCATCCCAAAGTCCCGAGAGAATTGGCTGATGTAGTTGTGAAGCCACTCTCCATGATAGTTGAAAGTCATGGAAGTCAGGTGAAGTCCCTGGGGACTGGAAGAAGGGAAATACTGCACCCATTTTTAAAAAGGGTAGAAAGGAGGACCCTGGGAGCTACTGACCTGTCAGCCTCACCTCTGTGCCTGAGAAGATCATGGAACAGATCCTTCTAGAAGCTATGCTAAGGCACATGGAGGACAGGGACATGATTCAAGACAGCCAACATGACTCCATAAAAGGCAAGTGCTGCCTGACCAATCCAATGGCTTTCTATGATGGGGTGACTACATCAGTGGACAAGAGAAGAGCTATGGATGTCATGTACCTGGACTTCTGTAAGGCCTCTGACACAATCCCCCACAACATCCTTCCCTCTTAATTGGAGAGATATGGATTTGATGGGTGGACTGTTTGATAGATGAGGAATTGGTTGGATGGTCAACGGCTCAATATCTGGATGGAGACTGGTGACAAGTGTCGTCCCTCAGGGGTCCATACTGGGACCAGTGCTGTTTAATATTTTCATCTATGACATAGTAGGATCTAATGCACCATCAGCAAGTCTGCAGATGACACCAAGCTGAGTGGTGCAGTTGACACACCTGAAGGACAGGATGTCACCCAAAGGGACCTGGACAAGCTCAGGTAGTGGGCCCATGTGTACCTCATGAGGTTCAACAAGGCCAAGTGCAAGGTGCTGCACCTGGGTTGGGGTAACCCCTGGTATCAGTACAGAGCAGGGAATGAAGGGATTGAGAGCAGCCCTGCAGAGAAGTTCTTGGGGGTGAAACACCAGAACAGGTTCTCCAGAGAGGCTATAGATACCCCATCCCTGGGAACATTAAAAGTCAGGTTGGATGGGGCTTTGAGCAACCTGATCTACCTGAAGGTGTCCCTGCTTATTTCAGGGATATTAGACTAGATGACTTTTAAAGGTGCCTTCCAGCCCATACTGTTCTATGATTCTATGATTCTGATTGTATGATTCTAAATTCATTCTCACTCTCCAAAAACATATACAAAACTTAGAGGTAGGTTTATGTCACAGAGTCTCAACAGAGACTGAACTAGGAAGGCTTACTGTCCTGTGCTTTGTTTTAAGTAACTTTATTCTTCTTTGAAAAATGTAAATCTTTCATCAAACCAATAGAAAAAGCAAATCTAGCTTTTTTGCTACTGATAAATTATTTTTTTTGTTTGGGGACCTTTAGATTTTCCAGAAATATTTTACAAAAGTAGTTCTAGGGTTTACTTAACATAAAAGCAATATAAACCGATTTTTTTTTGTTTACAGTACTGCAGCGTTAATTTATTGGTTTGTTTTATTAGCAGTCTTCTTTAGAAAAAAATTAAAACTTGTTTTATGAAGAAAATTTAGCTTATTTTTCTTTCCTTTCCTAATGGACGTAGACTTTAAGTGAATTACCATTTTACCTTTCTTTTTCTTTCTCAGGAAATTACTAAAAGCTAGGTGCTTTGGATCTACATTATAAAATACAGCTCCAAGTACTACATAGCTGAAATATAAGAAAATGGCCATATAAGTTAAGACTCTGAAAACTTCAGCAGTTTCAGGAGACTCTGTTCTGTCAAAAAAAGGCAGAGAGATCAGCAGCACTTGGGAATGAGGATGAACAGTTGTATTTAATAAAAGAGAAAGACTGAGAGCCTGAGCAAGAGTGATCGCTTTTTGACAAATGATAAGCTTCTGCGTTTTCATGAACTAGCCAGATGGGGTTTTCATATATTTTTACAGTAGTTTGGTCTTGGAGATTAGAGAACTGGAGGGTGACTGACCCTGAGAATAGTGTCGGCTGGCATTATTAATGAAGTGCCACAATCCTGCTGGGGAACAATGTGCACTGTATCACTGTCTCTGCTTGTACACCCCTGGCTAAAAGCATCAAGGACCCCAAACCAAAGGAAAAAAGATGAGACAAGCCTCCCTATTTGTATAAGGTGATAATGCATTCTGGCCAATATCTCTGATGCTCTTAACTGGTATAATGTTTTAAAACTGGTTTACATCAGCCAAGAATCTGAATATTCAGTTTTAAAAACTGAGCTGAAAAAGGTTCCCATTTTAAAGCATGAATGTGAAAAAATGTATAGATAGTATTTAAAGCAATAATCAGCCTCAGTGGAATATGGAGCACCCACTGAGTAGAAAATTTTTCCAGAAAGTATCTAAGATTGTATAAGCAGAGTAATCTGACATCTGTGATTTAGCATTTTTGTGAGTCATTTATTAAATGCATTTTAATTTATGTTTTCCTTCTAAGTCATTATCTGTTCTCTGTAATGCACTAATTAGAAAGAGATCTAAAAAAAAAAAAAAAAAAACCAAACCAAAAAAACCCCAAAACACCAGAGTTCAGCACCCCTGTGTTGATCAAGAAGCAAGAGCAATGCACACACACTGCTGATTAGGATGATTGCCTTAGTGATTTACTTGCAACTTCATTTGTGAAAGATACCACAATAAAAATCTCTGAAATCCAGAGGAAGTGAGATATCAATGAGGGACTTCTGCCCTGACCTCTTTATCAATATTATGGTGGCCTTGGCCAGTTGGAGCCAGTTGGAGCCAGTTGGACATGTTTCCCACCCCCTGTGCTCACATGACTGTCATTGCCTGTCAGGAGCTGCCCCTGGCCAGACTGGGATTATGGCATGACAGACTCCAGCTTGGTGGCCTGGTACATGCCTGATGCCCAGGGCTGGGGCTGCCCCAGTGCTCCCCATTTGCCCAGCTCCCTGGCCGGGCTGTGGGACAGTCCCTGGCTGCCCAGCCCTGCCCAACCTGACCCCATGGGAAACCCCCACAATTTCTGTCCCCTGAAGAGTGTTCAGCCCACATTTCACCCTCACAACCCACCCCACTGTGACCACCGTATTTTTGCTGACGAGGACCATGCAGTGGTAATGGCTCCAGGCAACCACTTCACCCCGCCCCATTATGTCTAAGGAAGATGGAAGTATTCACCTTGGGACCTATGGGGACACTGGAGAGGCAAGCATACCACCAGAGAAAGGGGTAAAATATTGGGAAGGGATTTATTGTATAACAGTGTGAAATGTATTGTTAATAAGACCTTTCTGTATTAATTAGGTAACTGGGACCATTCAACTGCTAAAATATTGATTGCACTAACAGTGATATCTTGGTTTCCTATATATTGGGTGTTCCTTTTTGTCCACGATAAGATTTTGATGTAGCGGCCGTAACATAAAAGGAACTATAAAGATTGTGAGAAATATTTTGGTAAAAGCGCCTTAAAAAAATTAGACTTTTTCACTATCCTTCCTTTGAACAAAGCCCTCTTTCCAGTGTTTCATTCAACTTCTTTGTGGAAATAGAGAAGTCTGTCAGTTTTCCTGGGTAACCAGAAGAAGATGAGGAAAATCTTCAAAGAAGAAGAAACTCTTTCAGAAGCTCATTTTGAGCTAAATGTTGATAGAAAGATCAATTCCTTATTACTGAAGAGAAATCTGATCCTTCAGATGCATGAGCAGTTGTACTGAAATATGTGCCTCTATATCCTCTATATCCATGCGTGCAGCATGGGAACTAAACACTCATAGGAGAGTTGAGGCTCATGGAGGAAATCAGTGAACCCTCAATGTACAACGCAGAGTTACCAAGCTCGAGAAGACTGTGCAGAAATAACAGAGTCTAAGAGACGGGGTAAGATTGGGCTGTGTTTTGCAGGAGCTGTATTTTAAAAACAAAAGCTGTCTCCAGCACAGTTTGGTAAACTTATAAGCCATTAATATGCTCCTAAAATGTTTATGATTCTCAGGTTAGGTGTGTGGTGATGTATGGTAGGGAATAAATTTGTGTCAGCCTTCCGTTCAGTTGAGTAGCAGAATTTTTTCCTGAAGTTCACAGGAAACCAAAAGAGAATTTTTTCCTAGACTCTTCTGTTATCTAATAAAAATTGTCTACTGCATTTCTACTATAGTAAAATGTACAAGACAATCACAGTATAACAATAATTTATTTTCTTCATAAGCTCGCTTACCTGTTTTTCTCTGTTACCTGGCAAGACCCTTTCTCACTGAATAGAACATTTGCAGTTCCATTTATTTCAAAGAAAGGGATACTACGTACATGGATAAGGGTTTTATAAATAGGTCCAGATTAATGTGTCATTCTCTTATCATTACCACAAATGACTCAGAGTCCATGATTCACTGGAGTAGGAAGTACAAAATTCATGAGCTAAAGTTGTTTTACTTTATCTTCTCAAACCTTAGTGTTCTGGATGAATGAGAACAGACAGGGGCATGAACATTTTTAGTTAACTTATTCATGTCATCAAAATATGTCCAGAATGATATTGCTGCTACCTGAACCTTTTCCTTAGCACCCTCTGAAGTGCTAGACCTCACAGAAAAGTTATATATTCATTGCATTTTACTGCCAAGTATAAGCCTTAACATATTGTCCTGACATTTCATCGTATAAGTTGATATAGATACATTGCTGCTCATAAAGTAGCAATTACATTTCATACATTTTTCTGCTAAAAACCAAAACAGTATTCAGCCTGCCAAGATTCCCCATTAAAAGATTAAAAAATTAGAAATACTTGTTACTAATTAGATAATTAGGAAGTAGATTAGAAACCTCTAAGGAGAAATTCACTTAAGCCTACAAGTATGTTACAATGTATCTGTTTGAATTCATTTCTGTAGTATAATTAGCATTATATATTACCTTCACAGTTTTGATTAAAATGTGTAATCTGAGGTACCATTAAGTCTAACACTTTGCATCTCACTGGATTCTTCATATAACTAATTACACAAAGATCGTAGTTCTCATTTTTCCAATATCAACACGTCATTAAAGAAGCACATCACTGATTATGTTGATAGATGTGGTAGGACACCATAGAGATTAAATTTTCAGTTTCCTAAAAGAGGAATACAATTACAAATTTAGCAAAGCAAAAACCTGTGATCTAGTACATTACTTTTGTATAGTTGTGCCAATAAGAAAGAATTTTGATAGTTGCAAAAGAAAGAACTCTGCTCTGATTCAAGAATTAAAATTAAAGTCTCTTTACATGTCATTTATGAAGAATTTAAGAAGTTCAATAATCAGATATGGAGTCTACATAGTTGAAATTTTACTTGTTAACATTTTCAGTAAGTAGCAGCAAAGTACACAGATCCTGCTAAGGACAATGTCAAATGAGAAGATAGTTTCATGGTTTTAAACAGGTGAAAACACCAAAACTTGATGACAGGAAATCTGAAAATGAGTATGAATAAAAACTTTGGATCCAGTCTTATATTTTTTGCTCCTCGTTATTTTCCAAAATTCTTATTTATCTCACATTTGTCTTAATCTCAGCCTTTCTTATGATTCCTAGCCTTCTGGACATTGTGATGTCCTATCAATTATCTCCACTATTCTGTCTTCTCCCATCTGGTATTTCATTAGATTTTCTGTCTACTCACTTATGTATATATGCAGAGAATGACTTATATCTCTGGTGCCATGTGTTTCTCTCCAAAAGTAGTAAATGAAGGTCATTCTTAAGTGAACAGATTCATATTCACATGGAAATAATAAAGTTACCTCCATTATGCATCCGTTATGGACACATGATGGTGAGTTAAAAAATAGCATTTCTCCCTCCTAACCCCTATTAAAGTGTACATATATCATGAAGTGTGTTTGCCCAGCAGTCAACAAACATATTTACGCAACAAATATATTCTTTTCTGGAGGAAATAAATTGTTTCCTCAGAGTGGACCTGAGAAGTCAATTACAGTTTAAGAGTTAAGCACCTAAATGTTTTCTGGATTTTTTTTAGCTTGAAACGTGGAAGACACAATTTTCTTAAACTTCTACTGATTTCAGCAGGAGTTAAGTCTCTTAAATACAAGTTAGGCACCCAACAATCATTGTAGAAAATGGCCCTTGTGGCAATAATTTTTTGTGCCTGTTACTTGAATAATGGTAATAATGTTAATGCTCATAATTAGGAAATCTTGAAAAATTAACTAATTCCCCTTTCCCAGCAAAAGCAGACATCATAAAATTATAGAAATCTGGAAGCTAGAAACACCTTGGGATGGGATTAATTTATCTGGAAGGGCCAGTCTGAGAGCAGCATTTGGAAGTGATTTCTAGAGGAAGGGAAGATATACTGATGACCACTGACTATTTGTAAATTTGTGAATATGGCCACTAGAGTCAATGATCATCCATGTATTTTACATATAAGTAAGCTCTCATGTAGACAGATGCTAGGGAAATAGCCCAGATTTAGAGCTCCTCTGCTATATGGGATGTGAAGAAAACAAGCTGAGCCTTATTAATCAAAATGAGGTGTTCCAGTTTGTGTATGTCAGAAATTCTTATTGTGTAACAACAGGTCCTATTTCTGGGGTGGGGGCATCAAACAACAGACAGATAGGCTGTTCATTTTCTGTTTGTTTTACATAGGCATTGTTTCTTTCCCTGCCCTTAGGTACCCATCTATCTCAACAGCTACTGTTTGCCTACGTTTGGAATTCCCCCTTTAATCTACAAAGAAGCAGGAAAGTCTGAGACAAAGTAACATTTTGGAAGGAATTCCTGTTGGATTACTTCCATTTTCATTTTACCTATGTTGCATTAGGGCAGTCTCATGTCCCAAAAGGCTGATATATTTGGGAGACTTCTGTTTATTCTTAAAGAGACACTGAGGATATTCAGTGCCCTTTAGTACACGTTCCTACTAGTGGTGTAATGATTACATGCTAAAGCTTGTATATAAATTTAAATTATAAATGCATTCTGAACTCTGTTCTTTTTGACATTGACTGAATCTGTTTCGATTCTTCTTGGCAACTGCCTCGTTGATGTTGTTTAAAGGTGCTTTTCTTCCTATGCCTGTATCCATACCTTGTTCACCCAGGCCCTCATTCGTGCTTCTTTGTGCCACAGCACCTCTTTCATCATTTCACTTACTTACAAAAAAGATTAAACTATTCCAGGAAGTGGGAGAGTAAATGCAATTGAATGGATATTTAGGAGGCCTGGATGTGCATGAATTGGACCTCAGTACATAGTTTGGCCCTATGCCTTTAGTCCTTAAAGCTAATTAAATCCTGAATGGCATTTCTCCAGGAAACATACTTGATGGAATCTGAATCCCAAATATTAATCATAGGCTGAGTCTCTGAAGCAATTTTTCCCTTCATAGATAACTTTTGGAGGTGTAACCATTCTTTTCAATAAACACCTAAGGTTACACTGCTCTCCTAGCCCAGAGATTTAAAATGCTGTACTGAAGCTAAACTAAAAATTGATGATACTGAACTGTAAGGAATTAGTTACTATGTTCATCACTGGCTGGTGACTGTGTTAGGCTTCTGTAGTTAAAACACAAGCAGAATAAATGAATAATATGAAACAAAATATGTTTTTGTAATTGTGTTTGCAGCTTTAAGCCATCTTAATGTATTTACCACAGGATTTCTAAGCAGTACATATGGGTGTAAATGTTCTAAATTATTTCTTAGATAAGCAAGAGTCAAGAGCTTTTATAAAAATTACTGTACCAGACCTGCCCTAAGATCATTTTGTCTTGGAGCTGAACTTACTTGCTAAAGGGCTCAAAACATTTTATGTCTTTTATGAACTTGCGTGGTGAACAAACCCCGATTTTATTTGAGTTTTCTCTATTGAATGTATGACCTTTTAAATATGAAGGAGCTAGTTGGCCTACATCTTAGCTGGAGCCGTTTTCAGGAAATTCCTGTAATAATTTGACTGTATAATAATTCTGAGTATTTATATAGGTATAATTCATAGGCAGGACCCCTGGAGCAAAAAAAAAAAAAATCACAAGTAACTTAGGATATCTTAAATATCAGAAAATAACAATTTGATAGCTAATTTTATTTAGGCAGTACATTTGAAAACAGTACACTAAAGGTTAAATTACCATATAATCTCTTAGGTAAGCAAAGAAAAAATCTCTAATATCACTGACTAGCTTATAAATGTAACTTATTTTTTATGAGACTGAAAGACTCAGATTCAGAGACAGAAATGGAAAAATAAATATATATTTTGAAGTTCATAAGTCCATCATCTCAAAAGTAACAAAAATTAGTTTTGTTTTCTTTTTTTCCTCTAAACCCTAATACCTATACATGTAATTAAACAGAACAAACAAAGCTTTCTGTTACATCTCAAAATAATATAGTCTTTCACCAACTGGACAAGCAAAATGATGATTTGTCTTTTCTGCCATATAAAATTGAGATGACAGGTTTGGTAAGACTTGGAATACTCATTAGAAATCTGTTCCTTATCCCACTGCTGTTAGTGGGATGGAGGCATAGCTGAATAATGGAAATAGTCCACAACCCCTGAACTGATATGAGTAGGGCATAAAGATGACAGGATCAGAAACTTGGAGATGGGAGGAAGGGGGAATGTGAAACACCCTGCAGACAGCAGTTACACCAGGTTAATATGACGGTAATTGCACCCTGAATGTAGATGCTTCCTGTAAAAGTAAGTGGAAGGAGAGAGGAGGGTAGGCAGAAGGGAGTATAAAAGGGGTCAGCAGTGTTAAAGTGGGGCTGGTTAGTATATTTGTCTGGCTGAGCCCTGTGCCTGATGATTGCAGTCTGTCCTGTCTTCTTATATCTTATTAAACCTTTTCTTAACTCTGTCTCTGTGTAATCCCACTCTCTATCTTGTATGTGTATGTACTGCAGGGACTCAGTAGCAGCTACTGGTAAGACCTGTGTGTGTGGGGGGGAAATTTGGTGTCAGCTACTGAAGTCAGACTGGGGGTGTGGGCTATGGAGCCAGTGGGATCTCAGCATCAGCAACTGGAGAGAGTGGGGGTCTTCAGCCCCCAGCCATTGGGTGGGAATGGTGTGTGTGTCCCCAAAACCAGCTACTGGGAGGACCAGAGTAAGTAAGGTGAATGAGGACCTCAGCGCTGGCAGCTGGAACCCTGTATCACGGACCTAGAGCGTGGTCAGAGAAATCCCATCCTGAGAGTTTTCCTTTTTAATTGTCATATAAATATAAATATATATATATAACAAAATCTCTTTTATAAATACATGTATGTAAATAGTTATTAAATTTAGCAAGGTTGGACCTGTTAAACAGATTTAAAGCTTTTAGAGGTGAAAATCTTGCAAGTTAAGTTGTAAGACCAACAGAGTGCAAAATGTTATGACAGGGTATTTAGGAAACCATCACTGAAAATATGATTGTGTTTCAGTAGCTCAGACCACAACTGTGGTAAAATTTTCTCCCTTGGCTAACATAATGTTGCACTTCATGTCCATATTTCTAAAAAAAAGATTCAGAGAACCAGATCATATACTCAATTTCTGCTCAGTCACACTACTTGCTAGCTCACTCTCTGGATATGTTTTGGATGCCTCTAGCTGTTTCCAAGGCAAAGCTTATATGCTTCTGGGTATAAATCTCAGGAAGGAGTATTCCCAGACAGTTGTTTCCTTCCAGTGTCCTAGAAAATTTTACACACTCAGACATGCCTCATACTGTCCTATCACACACCCGAATATGCAACATATTACCTCTGATTCCATGTTTTAAAAGCATCAGTCTCCTGGAAGGACAGCATAGTCTCCACATTATTTGAGACACACCAAACCAGAAAAACAGAGGATAGTAATTGTGTGCATAGAGCACCACATGAGGTCCATAGGAGATTCAGGCCCAGATATGGAGTATGGAGATGGCCAGTGCTGCTCTGGAGAGGACCATAACAGAGTAGTACAGTGGACAGGCAGTTCCACTTGGCCTCAAGGTCATACACTTTTCTCTGCTTTTTTTTTTTTCTATGTAGTGCTAGTGCTAAAGACATAGGAAAATTTGTGATGATCAGTTTTAACCAGCATAAGAACAATTTGCCTGCTCAATGCAAAAACATGCTTTTTTTTTTTTTTTTGTACAGTTCTGTATCATTGAGATAACACACAGATTCTCATTCTTCTGGCCCTCCCAGTTCAAAGGGGTAGGATGTCTAGCAAGTCATGTTCATGTTTCTAAGGTGGAATATGTTAACAAAGAGCTATGAAATACTTAAAAAACTGAAGTCAGTAACTTAGATTTCAAATTACATTAGTCCACATATAGGTGGGAATTAAAGGACAAAGAGTATCTATTCTGGCAAAATAAGAATTTTGATGAACTCACTCTTTTTATTTGAAGTTACAATATTTGGTAAATATTAACAAAGGCTTTTGAGGACTAAAGGTAATATATCTCAGTTTCCATAGCTCAACTTCTGTCTGACTACTCCACTTACTGAGCAACAATACTAGGTCATCTTGATATTAATGTTTGGCTTTTCTGTCCTTATGTTCATGAAACAAATACCTTTAAATGGTTTTAAATCTCTGCTAACCTATTTAGGAAATGATGAAAACCTGGGCAATAAGCTGGCTGGACTGTCCTGGGCAATAAGCTGGCTGGACTTATAAACAGAGCTTTAAACTAGGTTTAGTGGGGGAAGGAGATGGGGACAAAGAGCCAGGGGCTGCTTAGGCATTAGGAAGTAACAGGGGAACATCTGTGAATTGCCTCAAGGGAATTAGGTCAAGCCCCAATAAAAAGGGGATGTGGCCAATAGCAGAGCTGAAGTGCCTCTATATCCATGCATGCAGCATGGGAACCAAACAGGAGGAGCTGATAGCTTCTGCCCAGATGGAAAACTATGACCTGATTGCTGTCACAGAAATTTGGTGGGATGAATCATATGATTGGACTGCTGTGATTGATGGTTATAAATTATTCAGAAGGGACAGGCAAGAAAGGAGTTGCCCTCTATGTCAAAAATGGGATTGATTGCATGGAGCTGTCTTTGAAGAACAGCAATGTGCAGGTCAAAAGCTTATGGGTGAAAATTAAAGACCAATCCAACAAAGGTAACTTTGTGGTTAGTGTCTACTACAGGCCACCTGACCAAGAAGGGTATGTTGATGAAGAATTCTTTCTTCAACTGCAGGAAGCATCATGCTCCTAGGCCTTAATCCTGATAGGGGACTTCAACCACCCAGACATCTGCTGGAAAAGCAGCACAGCAAACTGCAAGCAGTCCAAAAAACTACTGGAATGCATTGAGGACAACTTCCTAGTACAGATGATGGAAAACCTGACCAGAGAGGCACTGCTGGACCTATTGTTCACTAATGTGGAATAACTTATTGGAGAGGTCAAGATTGAAGCTAGCCTGGGCTGGAGTGATCATGCCCTGGTGGAATTCTCAATGTTGAGGGGTACAGGATGAGTAAAATGCAGAGTCAGGACCCTAAACCTCAGAAAGGCAAACTTCCAGCTGTTTTGGACACTGGTGAATGGGATCCCTTGGGAAACTGCCCTCAGAGGCAAAGGGGTGAAGGAGAGCTGGGATAAAGACATATTTCTTAGGGTGCAAGAGCTCTCAGTCCCAATGTGCAAGACATCAGGCAAGGGAGACAGGAGGCCAGCTTTGCTAAGTCAAGACCTCTCAACCAAACTAAAACAGAGAAACAAAATGAATAGGCTGTAGAGGCAGGGATTACAGGGATCTGGCCTGAGAGTGCAGGGAGGGGATCAGGAAAGCCAAGGCACAGCTGGAGCTGAACTTGGCTAGGGATGTGAAAAATAACAAGAAGGTATTCTTCAGGTACATAGGACAACAAAAGAAGATGAAATATACCTACCTTGATGAGCAAAACGGGAGACCTGGCTACAACCAACACGGAGAAGACTGAGGTAGGCGACAACATTTTTCCCTCAGTCTTCACCAGCAAATGCTATAGCCATGCCACCCAATTAACAGAATCGAATGGCATGGACTGGAGAATGAAGTACTGCCCACCATAGGAGACGAGCATTTTCAAGACCACCTAAGAAACCTGAGTGTGCACAAGTCTATGGGACATGATGAAATGCATCCAAAGGTCCTGATGGAATTGGCATGTGAATGTGCTAAGCCACTATCCATCATATTTGAAAATTTGTGGCAGACTGGTAAAGTTCCCAGTGACTTGAAAAGGGTTTCATAACCCCCATTTTTAAAAACAGGGAAGACTTGGGGAACTACAGGCTGATCAGTCTTACCTCTGTGCCTGGCAAGATCATAGAATCACAGAATCATAGAATGGTTTGGGTTAGACCTTCAGCACTTCCAGGGAGGGGGCATCCACAACTTCGCTGGAAAACCTGTTCCAGTGCCTTACTACCTTCACAGTAAAGAATTTCTTCCTAATATCTAATCTAAATCTAGCCTCTTTCAGTTTAAAGCCATTACCCCTTGTTCTATCACTACATACCCTTGTAAAAGTTCCTCTCCAGCTTTCTTGTAGGCACCCTTCAGGTACTGGAAGGCTACTGTAAGGTCTCCCTGGAGACTTCTCTTCTCCAGGCTGAACAACCTCAACTTTCGCTGAACAACCTCAACTTTCTCATTCTGTCTTCATAAGAGAGGTGTTCCATCTCTCTGATAATTTTTGTAGGCCTCCTCTAAACTCTGTCTAACACATCCATGTCCTTCTTATGTTGGGGACCCCAGAGCTGAATGCAGTATTCCAGGTGGGGTCTCACAAGAGAAGAGCAGAGGGGGAGAATCACCTCCCTCGACCTGATGGTCATGCTTCTTTTGATGCATGTTAGCATTCTGGGCTGCGAGAGCACATTGTCAGCTCATGTTGAGCTTTTCATGAACTAACTACCTCGAGTCCTTCTCTTCAGGGCTGCTCTCAGTTCACTCATTTGTGCTTGGGATTTCCCCAACACATGTGCAGAACCTTGCTCTTGGCCTTATTGAACTTTGTGACGTTCTTACAGGCCCACCTCTCAAGCTTATCAAGGTTCCTCTGGATGGCATACCTTCCCTCCAGCTTGTCAACCGCACCACATAGATTGGTGTCATTGTCAAAATTGCTGAGGGTGCACTCAATCCCACTGCCCATGTCACCAGCAAAGATGTGGATGAAAAGCTGGACATGAGCAGGCAATGTGCACTGGCAGCCCAGAAGGCCAACCGTACTCTGGGCTGCATCAGGAGGAGCGTGGCCAGCAGGTGATTCTGCCCCTCTACTCTGCTCTGGTGAGACCTCACCTGGAGTACTGCGTCCAGCTCTGGAGCCCTCACCACAAGAAGGACATGGAACTGTTGGATCTAGATGTTGGATCTGTTGGAACTAGATGATCTTTAAGGTCCCTCCAACCCAGACCATGCTATGATTCTATGATTGAAACAAGCAACATGTTTGTGTTTGTTTGGGTTTTGGGGTTTTTGGGGTTTTTTTTTTTGAGGGTGTGGTTGTTACCATTGTTACAGAAAAACAGTGTAAATTTAACCATTGTCCAGGTTCTTAGGTTGGTATTCTGCTTTTTACTTCAATTCCTTAAAAGAAACAACTCTTTCCAAAGTTCTAAGCCACAGGATATTTGGGGAATTGCAGACCTAGGCGCTTCATCTCAGTGCTAGTATGAAATTGATTTAGAGTGCAATTAAAGCAAGATTAGCAAAATATCTGACTTAGTATCATATGTTATAGGCACATATTCATACAAAATCATGCTTTTTTAACCTGCTAGAGGTTATTGAAAAATTAATAAACGATAGATGAATGTCATCCTAATTGATGTAATCTATGCGTTAATTTTTTTTCTGGTAATGTGGTACATAAAAGCTCACTAGAATTAAGGGATAACTAGAAGATGAAAGACTAAGTCTTGTCACAGGTTTTTAAACTGGTTAATCAGTAGGAAAGGATTCACGAAGAAGGACTGTTCCTCAGGGCTATAATGCGCAATATCTGATGAGGCAAGAAATTGACGATTTATATTTAATGCATTCTTTGAAGCTAGTAAGTGTTTTTATTCTTATTTTACAAACAAGAAACTGAAATAGAGTGTAATTTCAAATTCAGCTCTTAATATCTACAGTAGGTGTGACGAGTCACACTCTGTAGTGTTCTCTCTCTCTGACAACAGATGTCAAGCTGAGACAGTGAAAATTTGTGGAAATTGCCCTACCATAAGGGTCTTTCCATAATGAAAATAATCCTTCTCTTCCTCATGATTCAGACAAAGAAAAGATGCCATCCTGCTTTTCTGAAATCAATGTTCTTCTGTGTTGCAATTCTTCTGATTGTGATTTTTATTTGCAGCAGGTTGTGTTCTTAAAAAAGCGTAGTGCAGGTAATAAATGTCTTCTTATTCCTTTGTGCTGGATTATTTGGACTACATGGATGAAATAGGTCCTACTACTTTGGTATTTGAAAACACCCCACAAAAATGTATTCTATCTGCCAAAAAAAAAGGGCTATGATTATCTTGAATGTTAACAGCTTGATTTTATAACCAGGGAATCTGTAGAGGGTGCTACTCATTAAGACACCTGTTACTGAGCATAAAGCAAATAAGGATTATTCTCAGTAAATCAGATAGGTTATGCTGGAAAATTCCCATTGTATAAGAATATTGTATCTGTATCTCTATAGTCAGGATATTTGATGCAAGACAAGAAGGTCAGCTATTCAGTTGTTACTGCATTTCATATCTGTTAAGTGATAAAAGTAAATAAAATCCTTACATGTCCAAACCCCTAAAACTTCAAAGATAAATCATGCATAATAATTTTTACTGTGATAAGGTGCATATGTACATTTTTTTTTAATCTCTTCCACAGATTTAAACCTATTTCTATTATAGGTTAAGAATATAATAAAATTACTGAAATGTTGCATTTTACTGAGCTAGAGAAACAGAAAGGGAGTGAATCAGAACAGTTAAACTACTTTCCTACACTGAATCTTACTGTTAAGGAATTTTCACTCTATGGAATTTTCACACTATGGACACATTATCTTCATGGATTTCTGACTCACCATAGCAACCACCTTAAAAAAAAAAAAAGTTTAATAAAAGCAATTGCACTTGAATTTTCTGTTAAAATAGAGCATATCTAAGGGCAGTGAAATAACAATATGACAATAAATATATTTTCATGCACTGTTTACAGTCAATATATACTTCATAACTTCATTATAGTTTATTTACAACTTCATGATAGAACTGGCCAACTATGATTTCATTCATTGGGGTGTTCTGACTTCTTTGAATTTTTCTGAACTGAAATTGAAAAAAAGATTTTTACATCTAAATAAATCACTGTGTGAATACATTGGAAAATATCAAAACATTTATTTGCCACATGTTTTAAGAGTTATGTAGTTGATACCAGAAAATTTCACTCATATATCGCATAATTATAAAAATATTTGTCTTTTTTAAGAAAAACATTTAATTTAACAAACTTGTGCTTTATTCTGGAGAAAAATGTCATAGAAATATTTACAATTGTTCTATTTATGGGTTATTAGTAACACAAAGCTAAGAAGGATTATGTAATAGGACATTGCCTCTTTGAGGAACTTAAAATCATTTGAGATATTGATGCTTGTTTTTTTTTAAGATTTACACATACCCATTGTATTTATTAATATGTATTTTTTTTAAAATAATAAATGAATAGGATTGTCTTGCTTTTGAATACTCAAAGGAATTATGGCAAGGTACATACAACTAAATTGAAGAGGTCTATGGAGTAGCTACTCAAAATCTTGGTTTGGGTGAAAATAAATATATCTTACATATAAAATGAAAAAATTAGGTTTACTTCAGTTGAAATCTTATCAGTTTAATCAATAAATTATTGTTACATGTTTAGTTATTACAGACAAAAGAAAAAAAGAAAAGAATACATTTCAGAATAAGTTTCATAACAATAAAGTTTAAATAATTATAGACACACTTTCTTGTATCTACCATTTCCTCTGGTGTTGTGCTCACCCTCCCACTGCCCCTCAGGGTCCTCTGGTCCTGAATTTGCTGTGTTGTTCTACATATGTTTTATGTTTGGGTTCTTTTGGTTTAGGATTTGGGTTTTTTTTCTGGTGAGTTGTTTATAGTCCTGAGGTCTCCAGTATAATCCTGTGACCTTGATATTATTGTCCCATATGAGTACTCCTCTCCCTTGCATCCTGGGCCCCCATTTTCAAGGTTCTTTCTATCATACCAGACCTATTTGCATCTAAACTATATTTTTATGTTAACAGTGAATATTTCTAACCATGATGATTACCAACTTGTTGCTACTATCTATATAAAAGTTGTGGTTATGCCACACAATTATACAAAGCTAAGAAAAGTGAGACAAATGAGATAGTAACTCCTTGGTCATTAGAAAATTGATGTTATAGCTAAACAAGGTAAAACAAAGCTCCAGGCAGGCCACAAGGAGTTCAGATGCAGCCTAATGAGCCTCAGGCCAGTTGGTGCAAAGCCTTTTGCCTGTAGCTAACAATGGCAATGCTGTATCTACCAGGCTAAATGGTTCCAAGGCAAGGTGATGGCATCTGGTTTGCTTCCTCTCTGCTCAAAGGCAAGCTTTTGTTAGAACAGGTTGGCTGGTTCCAAACCATGTAGCACTTGATTCTGGGTCTCCTCATGGTACAAAGTGGTACCCTACTGACAGAATACATTGCCATTTTGTTTGAGTGTGATTTTCAGCTCAAATTATGCAAAAGAAAATGTGAGGGTTGCGTGGAAGACCACCAGAGCCATCATTTTTTTAGTTCAAAATTCAGTGTGCATGTTGCTCTGTGCCATGGGGTGTGACGTGATCCTGAGGAAGGAGAGTTTAAGGAGCTACTTAGGAAAAGCCTAAGTAGTGTTGGAGGACAGAGGAGGATGAAGGTGGTTCATTTTACTCCCCTTTTAAGGGTAACCTGTGGATTCTCAACAAGTGTATTCAGGCTTTGTCTTAAAAGAGTTATTTGTGTAGACATATCCATGGGTCTAAATATAAGTCCATGTATCTTCACTTTAAAAGGAAGAGCTCTGAAGTTTTGAAAATGTCTGAGATATATAGCAAATGCTTTGTTCCTTTCTCCACCGTTTAACACTCTTCTTAGTGCCAGAGATTTTACATATTTAGCGTATCAAATGTCACAGTATTATTAAAATTACCCATACATTCCTATCCAGAGGTCCATAAATAATTTCAATTATTGATTTTAATGGTGCGCCTGCTCCAAGTTATTGCAATGCCATTAATGACTCATTAATGTGCTTAGATTTCCTGCTGATACCAGCTGGATAAATGAAGAATATTTCCTGTAACATTACAAAATAATTAGGAAGACAGGAAAAAATGTGTGTACATTTCTTTCTGTTTTAATGAATGTAGTGCTTGTTGAATACGTTGTATTAGCAGAACTAGAGAGGACTCTATCAAATGTGTAGCTGTAGGTGCATCATCTTTTATTATTTTATTAATTTTAATAGTAGCAGGAAGATCTGCTTAAAAGTAATGTTATTGGATAGCACTCTGGAAGAAGGGCCATTTGGTTTGAATTGCTCGATTAGGGATATTTGGAAGAGCACAGAGGCATAGTGACAAAAAAAAAAAAAAAAAAAGGGAATATTTTCCTGCTATTTATATCTTGAAGGATTTGAAAGACAAAAATTTCTTAGCAGTTAAAGACAATAACACTACAGGAAATGCTAGAAAAAGACCTAATCTAAGGGAACACTAAGAACCACATTACCTTTTGCAGTGTGCTATGGCAAATCCTTGTATTCTAGTTCCCCAGTCATCCAGATTGAAGGGACTTCCTGTAATGAATCGTGTTTACCATCTCCCCTGCATCTTTTGTAGATACTTAATTATGCACTTTCAGTTGAGAACAGAAAAGCACATCCAGGTCTAGTAGTGCAATAACTCTCAGGTAAAGAGTGCAATAAGGGCTATGAGGTACTAGGAGAAAAATACTTCCCCTCCCCCCTGTCCTGCTTCCAAAAAAAGTAGGTGAAATTAAAATTACACTAGGATATGGATGTAAAAACTAGATCATGAATCGGTCACATGATTGGAAGCCCATGAGAACCTGAAGATTTGAAAGCCAAGAGAGGGCAACAGATGAATTTGGGAATTAACTTGACGAAATCATTTTAATCAGGAAGACTTAAAAGCAACATTTTTGAAGTATAGGAGGAACAGCTGTCTTCCATCATAGACAGTTCAGCATTAAATCAAACTACTCACCAATCCCTAATGACCCTTGTCATATTTGTAGTGTGGCCAGTTAGTTATTATGACAAAGAATGTCAATCTACCCAGGAAAAACAATTTCTTTATTGCAGGAATCAGTGATCAAAACTTTTTAGGCTATGTTATATAAGAACTTAGGTTAGATTAACAAAATGGTTTGACATGTAAGGCTATCTAGCCATCTTCCAGAAAATTATTTCAGGAGTTCCTTTTCCTCACTGTTGAACCAAATAGCATGTACTAACTGGCTGCTATTCTGTACTCCACTACAAATATGATTGTTAATTTTCTAAATTAGATATAAAATACAGTTATAACTCTTTCAAAAAACAATGGCAAATATGAAACCTGGAATGTATGGTCTATTTTTTTTTGTGTAATTATTTACCTTATACACCATGCAGAACACAACAGTCAGCAATCTTTCCTCTAATACTTTAGCACACTTACTAGGAAGTCACGCCCAAAATAGTGAGGCTATTTTTACAATACATGAAATTCCTTTAGATATTTTATGTAAGTCTTACAGTTCAAGGAAGCACATTGTAATAAACTACCAATGGAGATCTTATTGATTTACTGATTTTTTAATAGATTTCTCTGGTATTTACATTTCAACAGTTCTTTCTCTCATATCTTTCTCATGAAGTACTGAGTTTTCCAGGAAGACGCTGCAATGATGATTTTTCTTACAAAGAGACATTTCCACTAAGCTGGTTCTTCACACAAATAAAAATTCTTATGCAGCAATCTCACAGAATACCTTCTCCTACTATAGTTTGTTCTTAAAAACAATGTAACTTCTATTAATTTTTATTCCAATGCAGTACAGGTAGCTGTATCTGAGGGCACTTAAGTTATGAACATTATGCAGATATTTCACTCAAAGAAATGATAATATCAGGAAGCTGTCTTTGACCATCATTAGGCTGAATTAAGTTTACATTTAGTATTAAGAAAGAAAATGTCCTTAATCCACTAATTCAGCATGAGCATTTCTATTATATAATCCTATCAAACTGTAGCAAATGCCATGCTATATGACTTCATAACATAATGCATTCCAAGCTCAAGAAAATACTGACTTCTGATCTGGAAAAAGCTTTAGCCTCTATATGTACCATACACTGAAGTGTCTCACAATGCTTTTAGAGATACTAAAATGTGCTTAGTGCTGGGGGTTGGTTTGGTTTCTTGGCTTGTGTTTTGGAGGGGGTTTGGTGATGTTTTCCTTGGGGTGCCCCCTCCCTCCCCATGACTTGGTATCATTGTGCTTGGTTTATGTTAATCTTACGTCATCCTGGCAAATTCTAAATCTTAAACAATCTGAACTTGTTTATATATACTCAAAATGTTTGGAAGCCAGAGCCCTTTGGTTTATTTGCACAACTCTGTAAATGACATTCTTTAATATATTACTTTTCAAAATACATATGTTGTATTGATTCTGAATGAGGGGGGTGAGTGCACCCTCAGTAAGTTTGCAGATGACACTAAATTGGGTGGGAGTGCTGATCTGCTCAAGGGGAGGAGGGTTCTGCAGAGGGACCTGGACAGGCTGG
Source organism: Butorides virescens (assembly GCA_017310255.1). Classification (NCBI taxonomy): domain Eukaryota; kingdom Metazoa; phylum Chordata; class Aves; order Pelecaniformes; family Ardeidae; genus Butorides; species Butorides virescens. Next base: position 63,488 of record JADKXX010007247.1, on the reverse strand, counting down.
ATCAATGGGCCGAGGCCAACTGTACGAGGTTCAACAAGGCCAAGTGCCGGGTCCTGCACTTGGGTCACAACAACCCCATGCAATGCTATAGGCTTGGGGAAGAGTGGCTGGAAAGCTGCCTGGTGGAAAAAGACCTGGGTATACTGTTTGACAGCCGGCTGAATATGAGACAGCAGTGTGCCCAGGTGGCCAAGAAGGCCAATGGCATCCTGGCTTGTATCAGGAATAGTGTGGCCAGCAGGAGTAGGGAACTGACTGTGCCCCTGTACTCGGTGCTGGTGAGGCCACACCTTGAATACTGTGTTCAGTTTTGGGGCCCTCACTACAAGAAAGATGGGACAAAGGAAGACCCTGGGAACTACCAACCTGTCAGCCTCACCTCTGTGCCTGGGAAGATCATGGAACAGATCCTCCTAGAAGCTATGCTAAGGCACATGGAGGCCAGGGAGGTGATTCGAGATAGCCAGCATGGCTTCAGCAAGGGCAAGTCCTGCCTGACGAACCTAGTGACTTTCTATGATGGTGTGACAACAACAGTGGACAAAGGAAAACCAGTGGATGTCATCTATCTGGATTTCTGCAAGGCCTTTGACACGGTCCCCCACAACATCCTTCTCTCTAAATTGGAGAGCTATGGATTTGGTGGGTGGACTGTTCAGTGGATAAGGAACTGGCTGGATGGTCGCATCCAGAGGGTGGTGGTCAATGGCTCGATGTCCAGATGGAGACTGGTGACGAGTGGTGTCCCTCAGGGGTCTGTACTGGGACCGATGCTGTTTAACATCTTCATCAATGACTTAGTGAGATCGAGTGCACCCTCAGCAAGTTTGTGGATGATACCAAACTGAGTGGTGCAGCTGATACACCAGAAGGACGGGATGTCATCCAGAGAGACCTGGACAGGCTGGAGAGGTGGGCCTGTGTGAACCTCATGAGGTTCAACAAGGCCAAGTGCAAGGTCCTGCACCTGGGACGGGGTAACCCCCAGTATCAATACAGGCTGGGGGGAGAAAGGATTGAGAGCAGCCCTGCCGAGAGGGACTTGGGGGTGCTGGTGGATGAAAAGCTGGATATGAGCTGGCAATGTGCGCTGGCAGCCCAGAAGGCCAACCGTACTCTGGGCTGCATCAGGAGGAGTGTGGCCAGCAGGTCGAGGGAGGTAATTCTGCCCCTCTACTCTGCTCTGGTGAGACCTCACCTGGAGTACTGCATCCAGCTCTGGAGCCCTCAGCACAAGAAGGACATGGACCTGTTGGAGCGGGTCCAGAGGAGGGCTACAAAAATGATCCGAGGGCTGGAACACCTCTCCTATGAGGACAGGCTGAGAGAGTTGGGCTTTTTCAGTCTGGAGAAGAGAAGGCTGTGGGGACACCTGATTACAGCCTTTCAATACCTAAAGGGGGCCTATAGGAAAGATGGGGAAAATCTTTTTAGTAGGGCCAGCTGTGTTAGGACAAGGGGTAATGGTTTTAAACTAAAACAGGGTAGGTTTAGACTAGATATAAGGAAGAAACTCTTTACAATGAGGGTGGTAAAACACTGGAACAGGTTGCCCAGAGAGGTAGTGGAGGCCCCGTCCCTGGAAACATTCAAGACCAGGTTGGATGGGTCTCTGAGCAACCTGATCTAGTTAGCGGTGTCCCTGCTTACTGCAGGGGGGTTGGACTCGATGACCTCTAGTGGTCCCTTCCAACCCAAAACATTCTATCATACTATAATTCTAAGTTGCATTGCTACAACATGTCCAGAGAAGGGTAACAAAGCTGGTGAGGGGTCTGGAGCACAAGACTTATGAGGAGTGGCTGATGGAACTGGGGTTGTTTAGTCTGGAGAAAAGGAGGCTGAGGGGAGACCTTATCACCCTGTACAACTACCTGAAAGGAGGCCATAGCGAGGTGGTTGTTGGTCTCTTCTCCCAGGTAACAGGTGATAGGACAAGGGGAAATGGTCTCAAGTTGTGCCAGGGCAGGCTTATTAGACATTAGGAAAAAGTTCTTCACAGAAAGGGTTGTCAAGCATCAGAACGGCTGCCCAGGGAAGTGGTGGAGTCCCCATCCCTGGAGGTATTTAAAAGATGGGTAGACGAGGTGCTTAGGGACATGGTTTAGTGGTGGGATGGCAGTGTCAGGTTAATGGTTGGACTTGATGACCCTAAAGGTCTTTTCCAACCTAGACAATTCTATGATTCTATGAAAGGTAATATTATCAAAAAAAGTTTAGATCATCTGTGATATGAGTTACAATATTTATATAAACAGATTCAGTTTTAGATATATACCCAGAACTGAATGTTTTCGTAATCTACATTTCACTTGACAAGATTGACTGAAAACCTGTAAACGTAACTTCTCTTTTTCATGAGATGATTATAATTCAGAAATAATTAATGAAAAATGTTGTACTATTTTTGTACCTTCCAATGTTTTTTTACATCATCATTGCATTACATAGAAAAACTTATCTTAAAATGATTACTGGGAATGGGATACACCAGTTGAAATATAGCTGCCTACAGGAAAGAATAAAGTAGACCTCTACATCTGAATTTTCAGCATAGACTCCTTTATACTCAATAGAGAGCAATGGAGAGCAGCAAATATTTCTCTTCTCATAAAATAGAGGTCTAAAATAGACAGTGTGAATTATTCCCTAAAAGTGATTATTTGTCTCCCTTGAGTATAAAAAGAAGCCTGGGCTGGCTAGCTGATAAATCTCTAAAGCTAAATGAGTTGAATCATACTGTAGATGTTTAAAGACAGATACTTCAATATATATCCGTATTGTCCTAGTTTCAGCTGGGATAGAGTTAATTTTCTTCACAGAAGCTAGCATAGTGCTGTGTTTTGGATTTAGTACTAGAAGAATGTTGATAACACACTGATGTTTTTAGTTGTTGCCAAGTAGTGCTCAGACTACTCAAGGACTTTTTGAGCTTCTCCTGCTTGGCCAGGTGCATAACAAGCTGGGAGTACAGCACAGCTAGCACAGCTAGCACAGCTAACCCAGACTGACCAAAGAGCTATTCCATACCATATAACGTCATGCTCGGGGGGCATTAGTCGGTCGGTCACAGGCAGAGTGATCGCAGCTTGGGCAGAGCGATCGCGGCTCAGGGGGAGTGATTGCTGCTCGGGACAGGCTGGGCATCGGTCAGCGGGTGGTGAGCAATTGCATTGTGCATCACTTGTTTTATATATTCTGTATATTCTCTTACCATTATTATTATCACTATTGTTATTCTTCTCTTATTATTAAACTGTCTCTATCTCAACCCATGGGTCTTACTTTTTTTTTCTTTTCTCCGATTCTCTCCCCCATCCCGCTGAGGGAGGGGGGGAGTCAGCGAGCAGCTACGTGGTGCTTAGTTGCCAGCCAGGTTAAACCACGACACTGTATGAATAAATTTTACACATATGAATGTGGATGTTTATTTTTAAGAATATCATTATTGAAAGCAGTGACATTAATCATATAACCAACTCTGCAATGAAAGAGGCCTTTAAGACTGGACTTATTTGTCTTAGTAGAACTACCTGAGAATCACTAATAATTTTACATGCTTGCTCCCATTGAGTTGAATCTTGACATCTCATTGAAGTAAATGGGATTATTAAATAGAGTAGCACTGGTCTTAAGTAAGAAATTATGAGCTCCTTAGAAATTCTTAAACTTGAATGAGATTTATGTGTGCTTTAGGATTTGCATCCTCTAGAATCTGTAAATTTCTATTCATATACATACAATTGAGTTACTTCATGCTCAGTTGTTTACTTTGATGAGCATAAAATATTAGCATTCATATTTTATTGATCTTTGGCATTACTACATATTTAGATGTTTTGGTTTGTATTTTCTTGTGTAGCATTTAGTGATCTATTTTCCTTTCACAGAATCATATCTTTCAGATCCAGGAAGTTTCTCTTTTACAATAGACTGATTATAGGTGAGGTAACTTGTAAGAAAAAAAGAAGTTCAATGTAAAATTGATGGCAGCCAGTAAATCTGTTCTTTTCTGCATTAGCGTGAAACACTGAAATGAGATAATTGGAATTCTTTTTTTCACAAGGCACATGATGATTTTTTCTTTGTGTACGGTTAACCTCAGCTAGGGGACAAACTCCAACCCAGGCACTCTTGTATTGCCCCTCCTCAGCACTACAGGGGGTGAAAATAGGATGAAAAACTTGTATGTTGAGATAAAGACACAGAGATTGCTTACCGGTTACCGTCATGGGAAAAACAGATTTAACTTGGGAAAAATTAATATAATTTTTTCTAGTTAAAATAGATTTGGCTTGTGAGAAACAAAGACAAAAAAATTAAAACACCTTCCCCCTCACCCGCCCACCTTTCCAAGCCCAACTTCCCTCCTTCATTCCCACAGGACCACAGCCCATGGAAGAGACCTACACCCCCCATGGGGAAGACTCACATTGAAGAAGTTCATGGAGGACTGCCTCCTGTGAAAGGCACCCCACACTGGAGCAAGGGAAGAGTGTGAGGAGTCCTCCCCTGAGGAAGAAGGAGCGTCTGAGACAACGTTTGATGAACTGACCAGATCATAGAATAGAATCATAGAATCGCTTAGGTTAGAGAAGACCTTTAAGATCATCAAGTCCAACTGTTAACCTAACACTGCCATCCCACCACTAAACCATGTCCCTAAGCACCTCGTCTGCCCATCTTTTAAATACCTCCAGGGATGGGGACTCAACCACTTCCCTGGGCAGCTCCTTCCAATGCCTGACAACCCTTTTGGTGAAGAAATTTTTTCTAATGTCTAACCTAAACCTGCCCTGGCACAACTTCAGACCATTTCCCCTCATCCCTGCACAACTCTAGGGGAAGGAGGTAGAGAACTCGGGAGTAAAGTTAAATCTGGGAAGAAGGGAGGGGTGGGGGGAAGGTGTTTTCAAGACTTGCTTTTGTTCTTCATTATCCTACTCTGGTTTGATTGGTAATAAATTAAACTAATTTCCCCAACTCAAGTCTGTTTTGCCCATGATGGTAACTGGTGAGTGATCTCTCCCTGTCCCTATCCCAACTCATGAGCCTTTCAATCTATTTTCTCTCCCCTGTCTAGCAGAGGTGGGGAGTGATAGAGTGGCTTGGTGGGCACTTGGCACCCAGTCAGAGACAACTCACCACAAGGGTGTGTGTATCCTATCTGTCTCATATCTCTCATGAAGATGTCTCAGATACTGTAGAACTTCTAAGAAGGGATTAGATTTAAGCAAATAAATTACAGATTTATATGATTACAGAATAGCTTTGTATACTCCAAAGACTCAGCTAAACTCAATTCATTGTCCGCAGGTAATAATCTTGTTCCATGTGAAATGTACTAAGAAAATCTTTTGCGAAGAACTGCAATAAATGTCACAGCACATTCAAGTCACTTCTTTAAACAGCAGGTGTGTAAAGTTGGACAACTAAATGAAGCCCTCATAATTGGAAATCTGGTGACTAATGAGTACCGAAATGGTGAATGTGTATGAAGACACCTAAAATTAGTTTTGAGTTCAATCATATACATATTCTAAGACAGCTGTTTGGGTTACCTGTATAAACAATGGAGAGATTCTGGCATCTCTAGAGAGCAATTCATTGCACCTCTCTTAACGATGCATTTCACTCAATGATTGCCTGGAAGTGCTTCTGTCTATTGAATAGAATGTGGAAGAAGAAGTCTAGCTTAGACTAGTGAGCTAACATAAACTGAGAGCTTAAATCCCATTACAAGTGTCTAAGGAACTGTAGACTTTTCAAGATCTTGGGTTTATTTGCCTAAACACAGGTGTCCAGCTTTATTTGCCATACTTTAGGTTATATGACAGATATCACACTAGACCTATAGTAGACTTGAACCTTTCTGAACTGGCAGGTGGTAATCAAGACAGCCTAGGTTATCCTAAATTGTATTAGATGCCAGTATTTACACAACTGAATTGATTCCCTACAGTCCATTTAAATTTGTTTAAATATTTAAGGTTATTTTTTAGAGCTGACACATGTTAATTTTTACGATTAGGGTCCAGTGTCTATTGTAATGCTTTCATCTACTTGAGCACAAGTAATGATTATTAGGATGTATAGAATAAGCAAATCTTCATAGGGGAAAAAAAGTAGTTCTTAATATCTACCCAAAATTACGTTGCTGTAATTCTTTCAAAGTCAAAACACCTTATAAAGGTATACAAAACCTATTCTCTAAACTTGAGAACTTTAGGGATGTTACCCTTCAGTAAACCAGATGCGATTATTTTAAAAAGTCACAAGAGCATTTGGGTCAAGTACTTTTTTTGTAGTATTTTTATAGTCATTTGGGATTACGTCTTGACTTAATAGTCTAATATTTTGCTCACATCACTACTAATAACTGTAGACTGAATTGCAAGAAAGATTTCAGAAGATTCATCATTAGTGAATCACCAAAATTTCTGTGACTTGTTTAGATGCAACAAGATGCTGAATATTTGGACTGATATAGGGTACCACAGGTAAGCCACACAGATCTTCATTTTCTTTTTTAATGAAAGTTCAGGACAAGAGAAAGAAAGGAAGATGCATAACCATGCTGCTCACCTTTCAGCAAAGTTCACGGAGGTTTTCTTTGTGAAATCCCAACAAAGGGACTTGCATAGGAATATGACAATTAAGTTGTGGAGGTGGCATTCATATTTCCAAGGAATATAGAGATCTTTGAAACAACTTTATACTGAAATTCTCTAGCACCTGTGGACCAGATTTTGCCACTTTTGCAGACAATAGCAAATAGCTATTCACTAGGCAGATAGTCCTCATTAAACTAGTAAGATGTGTAGATACAGCTAAGTAGTCCTGATCTCTTTAAAACAAATTCTAATTCATGCCAGTTAATAAAAAATATTTTTCCTTTTGCATTTACTTAGTTAATCTGATTTATATTCTTAGAGCCTATTTGATCATCTTTGAACTTTCAGCTTATCAGTAATTATTTTTATAACGCATTGGAATATTTATTGCCCCTTAAAAAAACTAGTCATTTTTGTTAGCATAATGAGGAAGGACTTATGTACAAAAATCTGATTAGTAGTCTTGGTAATTACCTTTTATCTTCTTTCTATAAAACAAAATTATTTTCATTTTAATTTGATTTAATCCAATTTATTAATTAGTAATGGAAAATTCAGTTATAATTAGTTATATTATTTCTCACTCCCTTCTCTTTCCTTTCTTTCTTTCCTCCCTTCCTACCTTCCTTAAAAAGCTGTCCTTCAAAGTTCTAGTGACATGAAGTAAGAACAGATCTGTGGCTCCTTTACCAATTTTCTTTTTTATTAGAAATAAAAGAAAATGGCCTCTTCTCTTTTTTTTCTTTCCTTTTTTTTTTTTTTCAGTTAAAGAAAATAATCATCCCAGAATGCACCATCATCTATCATGGGGGCATATATAATACCACAAACAGCTAGTACAGGATGTCAAGGCAACAGGAATAAAAGCAATAGAAAATTCAATTGAGATTGCTTCTGCTTCTTGACACAGAACCCACAGGACAGAACATTCTTTCTACAAATAGCTTGGTAAAGTTAGCTTTCAGTTTTATTTTAAAAGCCTTAACAACTCTTTCCATAAATAAATTTAATACTATTACTTTTATAGAAGTAAAATAGTTATTGTATTATATTATATGCACTACACATGCATTTCACTATACAAATTAAAATACATATATATTTTTCCACTTATATACACACAGAAATAAACAATGAACAGGTAAATGCCCTCATTATGAGTTTTTTATACTGTCCTTTGTAAACAGTTCATAAGTAGCAGAGTTTCAACTCTCTTTCCATGCATTATTGTCATAATGAGCCTTTCTAAATAAAATTTTAGAACATCTTTAAGTGTATAGTACCTCTATCTATCTATCCATCTATGTAGAAATAAATGCAAGATAAGTGAGAGTATAAAGAACTGCTTAGTGTGGTCAGAGAAGCACTCAAAAAAATATGACATATTAATATGAAGTACTACAGAAGACAAAACAATTTAATATATTTTATGGTTATTTGCTGCATATATTTGTGTTACTGAAATTGCTCTTAAAGGGACTACTTTATGCAATTCTTCTTGAATACTCATCCCTGAAAATTATATCCAAACTTTCATCATTAGAACACTTGTGTTTTTAAAGCTCTGTACCTGCCAAGCCTAACAGTCAAGTTCAGAATCTGTTTTGTATATGTAAATATACATAAGTATTTAAACTTTAAAAAATGTTGAGCTGGAGTACAGATAAAGCACCGTGCTGTATATTATTTAAGCATCAGAACAGAAAAAAAAAAAAGGGTTTTGTTGTTTGTGTTGAAAGTACAGCATCCAGAGTCTTGAAATAAGTCTATCATCATTTAAATTGTACTACTGTTTTGGCTGTCTTTGAATTTACTTCCCTTTTCCTGAGGCAGCAGTAAGCCCAAAAGGACTGTCATGGTTTAACCTGGCAGGCAGCTGAACACCACACAGCCAATCACTCACTCCCCCTCTCCCTCAGTGGGATGGGGGAGAGAATCGGAAAAATAGTAAAACCCATGGATTGAGATAAAGACAGTTTAATAAAGCAGCAAAGGACAACAACAACACCAACAATAATAACAACAACAACGGTAACAGAATATACAGAATACACAAAACAAGTGATGCACAAGCAATTGCTCACCACCCACTAACCAATGCCCAGCTCATCCCCAGCAGCGATCGCTCTCCCCTGGCTAACTCCCCCAGAGCATGATGTCATATGGTATAGAGTAGCCCTTTGGTTAGTTGGGGTCAGCTGTCCTGGCTGTGTCCCCTCCCAGTTTCTTGTGCGCCTGGCAGAGCATGGGAAGCTGAAAAACTCCTTGATTTAGTGTAAGTACTGCTTAGCAACATCTAAACCCTCGGTGTGTTATCAACATTATTCTTATGCTAAATCCAAAACACAGAACTATGCCAGCTACTAGGAAGAAAATTAACTCTATCCCAGCTGAAACCAGGACAGTATAACACTCTTATTTACCAGCATATACTTCCTTATAAGTCTATCTTAATCACGAATTGCTGATGTCAGTTTAAGTGCCACAAGAACTGTTGACACAAAGATTGAACATGGAATTGACTTGTTTTACTGTTGTAATCTGATTTGATTCTGAGATCATCTACACAGACATTGTATTACAATGTCTGAGTAGAAAACCTACTCAATCTGTTTGATTTGTTCATGGTCATGCGCCTTTGAGCTGGGAATTTCTCATCCTCCGTGAGGTCTATCATAAACTTTTGTTATTTCTAAGGTGCATATTCATCTCAGACTGTATAGGTAGGAAAGATAGGATTTCATCCACAAAATACTTTCTAGAATTGATGTGAAAATGTTCATGAGAAGTTCATGAAAAAAGTGGAAACCATTTGAAACTATTAATGTGGACAAACAACATTATGTATGGCTCTACTATATTTATCATCAGCTCAATGATACTTGCACTATGGAGAGTGAGACAAACTGACATGGACTACGCCATAGTCTTCTGCAAACAAAGCTTTATAAATCTTCAGTCATATTTATTATCTGCCTGTGTGATCTTCATGGAAACATCCTATCTTATGGAAATGAATTTTGTCTTATTGATAGTACTGTTTATAGAGAAACCTGTAGGTCATTAAATAAGATTTTGCCATTATTCATAGATAGTTTTGTGTTTACCTGGCAACGCAAGTGTTTATGTGCAGGGTTTATGTGTCAAGGTTTGGTGGTGGGGGCAGGGCTTCAGGGGTGGCCTCTGTGAGAAGAGATAAGGAGCTGCCCCCATGTTGGACAGAGCCAGTTCCAGCCAGCTCCAAGACAGACCCGCTCCTGGCCAAAGCTGAGCTAATCAGTGATGTGGGTGGTACCTCTGTGATAACATATTTAAGAAAGGGGAAAAAATGCTATGCAGCAGCTGTGAGAGAGGAGTGAAAAAATGTGAGAGAAACACTCTGAAGAGACTAAGGTCAGTGAGGAAAGGGGGTGAGGAGGTGCCCCAGGAACCAGAGCTGAGAGTCACCTGCAAGCCATGAAGAAGACTATGGTGCTGCAGGTTCCAGTGAAGCCCATGGAGTGCCACGGTGGAACAGATAGCCATCTGCAGCCTGTCGAGGACCCCACAATGCAGCACATGGATGTGCCCAGAGGGAAGCTTCAGCCTGTGGAGAGCCCATGCCAGAGCAGACTCCATGCAGGACCCACACTGGAGCAGTCTGTTCCTGAAGGCCTTGTTTTACATACAACCAGTCCCTTTTATAGCCTTTTCTGTCTACTCATCTTTTTTTTCCTCCCTTCTCCCCCTTCCCCTGCATGGTCCCCATTGGTTTGTACAGGTCTATCAATGCAAAGCAGTTATCAAGTCAGACTAGCTAGCAAGCAGGGTAGGAGGCCTGGGAGACAGGTATCGAAGCAGCCACAAGTCTGGGCTGAGTACTGGAAAGACCAGAGGGTCTGCAAGTTGACTACTGGATCGACCAGAATGTCTGAGGCAGCTACTGGACAGACCATGATGTCTCTGGGTTATATGGAAATCCATTTGCATGTGACTGTCTGTGTATAAGGCAACTGGTGATGAGAGGATCCAAGGGGCAGCTACTTGGTAGACAGAGTGTTTAAGGGCGTATCCACAGTGTATGTGTCTGTGTATATATTGGTGTGTGCAAGGTGTCTGCATATCAGAAATTGTAGTGCAGCTGAGGTCTTTGGGGGTTCACCGGTGACGGTATCTGGGGAGAGTGAAAATCAAGGGCCAGTTACTGAGGCATCCTTAGACAGTAAGTGTTTAAAGGCCAGTTACTGAAGGGATCCATATTTTATGTATATATTTCCCACTAACAAACTTTCATCTTGATCAGCCAGAGAAGGGGATGGGATCAAGCCATTTATGTCATCTGTATTTGCCCAAGTGTTTCTGGCTGTGTGCCCAGCTATGTGTAAATTTATGTATGTATTGTGTATGTGTGTTTGTACATGTGCCTACCGGCAATACATGCTCAGCCTCACTAATGGCTGGACCTGGGAACAGAGAGCTGCAACAGCCTCTGTTCTACTGGGCTGGGATTTGGAAGCTCCTAACGTGAACCCAGATGGCAAAACAGCCTTCCTAGTCCTTCCATCATGTTTGAAGTTTGAAGTTACAAAGAGCAAATATCTTAATCTCATGAATGGAGGAATGAATGTGATGGGAGCAGATAAATCCTGAGAGAGGCATCTGTGAAACTTTTTTTTTTATCATTATAACACTGACCAAGTCTTTGATAGTGATTCGGGGGCCCAACTTTTTGCTAAACTTTCAGAGGTTGACGCAGATGTGCACATCTCCAACAGGCTTTGCAACACACTAGTGGTGTGCATACCCATTGGTTAAGCAACCAAGTCCTTAGGATGTTGTGGACCAGATCTTGGAACTGATTCTTGACAACCATAACAGAGGAAATGAATATTGACAAAATCCTGTGGTGAAAAGAGACTGTGTAATTTACATGTTTGGACATGTAATATTCTTGTCATTTTCCTTGGCTGTTCAGAAATCTTAGGAATTCTAATTTTGGATTTACCCTGGAGCCTGAAATTTTACTTCAGTCAGCTTGTGTATTCAGACATAACTCTCTGCCTTACAATTCAGCATCATTCAAGGTTTGCATTCTTTTCCCCCTATAGATGTTATTTTGTAATTCAGCTAGTTTTTCTGACACTTCTGAAATTCTGAGAGTTTTCTAGGACTTCTTCTGAGGTATAAATAGTTTGCAGTAGGTGCTGCAGAGCTTGAGATGACCAAACACTTGCAAAATCCTGACTGCTGTAGCAAAATCCTTGCCAGTCTTGTAGCAAATTGTGTAAAATATTACAGCTTAACAATTCAACTCTGAATGTAAGATCATGATTTGGAAAAGTTTTTCTTGCTCTTATCATCAGTCATTAGCTCACATATGCTGTATTGCTCTGAGTTCAGCAGGACATATGAGGAGACACTGAGATAATTAAGCTTCATCAGTCTTAGGAAGAGTGAGCACAGATCTGTTAGCTGTCTTCAATTACCTCAATGGGAGGAGGAAAGAGAGGGGAGGGCAGGGCAGGGCAGGGAAAGGACAAATTTTCCTCAGAGGTGCACAGCAATGGATGAGAGATGAGTTGGAACACTGAAAATTGCCATTAGATAGAGGGAGATGTTTTTTTCACCATAAGAAGGGTCAAACCCTGTAATGGAATGTTCAGAAAGTTTGTGGAAACTCAGTCCTTAACTATACAAAACTCATCTGGACATAGCCCAGACCAACCTGCTCTAAATTAGCTCAGATGATCTGCAAGGATGACTTCCAACCTATGCTGTTTTATGGTTCAGGATGTGTTACTGCATGCATAGCAGCCCACAAGTGGTCTTTCTTAAGACACCTGTATTATTTGGCCTTTTTAATTAGTCACTCATTTCAGGTGCACACAGTGATAGTATGTTTTTTCAGCTTATCATTGGCATTGTTATCACTCTTAAAGAATTTGGAAATATAAGCCCAGATTTTTAATTTTAGCATGGGGATATAGTATAGTTAGTCATGCCACTGAGACTACTAGGATCATGTAGCAACTCATAAAATTTCTTAAGGCTTCAGGCTTGTCCATCTGTGTTCTTTAGTTTTATTTTTGCTCTCCCCTCAAGGCATCAAAACAACATAGTTTGTAGTTTCTCTGCTACACAGTACTCATCTGCTAGAACTGATACTAGCTTATACCTTTTTTTAGCTAATTTTTCTGGTAAAAGTACTATAGCAGAAAGTCTATGGCAAAAATTTCCACAGATTTTCTCTCCTCCTAGAACAAGAAAAGAATATTTCTTATACCTGACATTTCACAAGGGACAGCATAGTTGTAAAATTTCCTAATAATGACATATACAAGTTAGTTTTTTCTGTCATTAGACAAAAGAACAGAACTGTGCAGCACTATCAGATATAGTACAGAAACTTTTGTGGTTTATTTTCAAACTGACAGTGCCTAAAATCTGGTAATACATTCTACATTTGACTCACTCATCATGTAAGTGTGAATTGTGGTAAAATTGTACCTAATGGACAAGAATACCACAGCTCACAGTCAGTTCATTTCCACAAGCCTTACAGAATTCAGTCTTTTTCAGTTTCAGAGATTTCTGTATGAGCCCATATTGAGACTATGTAATATTTTAATAATTTATATCAGAACTATTTCAAAACTTCTTTCTGCAATTCATCCTCTACATTAGGTTACACAAAGATGCACGCTTCCTGGAAAAGTGCAGATGAAAAGCCCTCACAGCTCATGTACTTTCATTCTGCAGATTATTAGGATTTCTATTAATTTTTTTAAAGTTTTGGATTTTCTTTAATGTTTTCTTAACCCATGTAGTTCCAGATGCTTTCTAGAAATACTGTATCCAATATGTTTTTTTGTTGGGGAGAGGCAGTAGATTTACAATTTAGTAATACATGATTCAGGTCATGCTTTAACAGAGTTTATGAGAATTTGTCATGGGAAGACTGCACAAGGTAGCTACTACAGCTGCTAGACCAGACCATTCAGGAATATATGATGGGGGTCGGACTAGATGACCTCTAAAGGTCCCTTCCAACCCAAAACATTCTATGATTCCATGATCTAGTTTATTTGCTTTGTAGGATGGGTATAGCAGGTATATAGCAATCAGTGTTGTGTTTTCAGGACAGTGATAGCTATCTACTTGCTGCACCCATCCTACAAATCGTGTCTCCAGTCCCATCTGTACACCTGAAAACAGTTCAAAGCCAATGACCCAGTGGAACAAGACATTCACGCCAATCAATCCATGGCCAAAGCTCATCCCCTACACCATAGAGGTCCCTCTCCTTGGGTTTCAACTTCTACACTGAACACCGTGTATTGTGTCACATCCCTCTTCCCCATGGGGGCTATTGTTTTAACTATTTATTGCTTCCTATCAGCATAAACCACCAATGGCTTTGCTATTCTCATAACCCTGAGCCAATCTCTTTGACTTTCTCCATCCCAGGGGCCAACTAGTGGTTACATCTCCAGTTTCTGTCACTCTAGTTTGCTGCCCAGGTGTGTTATGAAAAAAATGGTTTTGTTATCCAGATCATACTGACTCAGCCTAGTCAGTTCAAGCTGGGCAGATGTAGTCAGATCTCATTTGTCTGGGTGGAACTGCTGAGTGGGCTACATTCAGTTACAACAGACAATATGTCAAAAGAAAGTAATACAAATGTTCCAAAAATTATTCAAAAAGTTCAGAATACTATATGGCAATACGCATGTCTTACAGAAAACTTTCTGCACTCAACAGGATTTTTTTACAGAAACACAACAAAAAATTGGGGGAAAACCCTGTCTCTGGTGAAATGAGAGAGATATATTTTCTATTGATCTGGAAAAGTCTATGATTTCATCTTAGTCATTTGCACTGAACATCTACACTAGCTTTAAGATTTTGAGATTTCATAGTTTTCCTTAGACATTTTCTCTGTTTGTACAGAGAAAACTTATCCATGATATTCAGATCTTGGTTCACTAGAGACTTTGTCTGTGCTAATTTCTGATTTTGTAGACAGCAACAGAATAAGAAAGCACATTTTTCAACACACAAGTCATCCGCCTGAGTTTTCAACGATGTTTTATAAGAGCATAAGAAGTTATGAAATATAAGGTAACAGATTCAGAGGATCACAGCCAAACAACTCTCTGCCTCTGAGGTTCAGTGCATACAAGTTACTCATGCAAACAAATCCTCACTTTGTAAAGAAAGCAAGTTTTGTAAGGTACTTACTGTCAAGATAGGTCAATCAAGTCACAAATAGCTCTAATTAGCAATCCCACAGGCTATTAAAATTGTTTACCTTCTGTTGAGATATGCACAAAAAGGCACATATTTTTTTCCCTCTTGTGAAAACATCAAAGTATTTCCTATCTGAACCTTAAAACCAATTATAAATGAGGACAAGCACAGCAGTGGTATCACAGAATTTAGGAAAACATTTGTATTGCTAATTGCAGCATTATATCTAGCTGAGGGAGTATATAATGCTACTCCTGTTAGGCTCTAAATAAAGGGTCCCAAATAAATGTTGGGGGTTTTTACTGTCAAATTTCACAAGGACAAAGAAATGCACTGACAGATCTCAACATCTCTTATAGTTCTATGGCTACATCAATTTTTATCTTAATATCTGAGTAAAGAGGTAGAATGGTAATAAGGTTTTGTTCTTAAGTACACAAATTAGCGGTCTTGTTTTCAAAAGGAAGACAATCCAGTATAGAACAACTACTTGATCTTGTTCATTTTTTAAAAAGCTAACATAATAGAAAATTCAGATAATAAATGAAGGGCCTAGGGAAATCCATAGTTTTCTTATCTTATTATTTGTCTTTCAATATTCAAGTAATGTAAAGGCATATGATTGTTTTTACATTACGTATTGCTCTTGAAGAATGAAAAATATGAACTGCTTCTCTAGTTATCATACAAAAGTTATTTATTTAAAGTTTTAAAAATTATTATTATTTGAGAAATAACTATGCATAAAGAAATTCACCAATATTTAGATCATTCCAAAATGCATATTGAATTCACTACATTTTTTTTCTTCTTTTCCATAACAATATATTGGCTGGTTTGCCACTTCCTAACAGATCTGTTAGACTTCAACTAACATGATGTATGACAGATTATTTGATTTTAATTAAAATAATACAATCCAAAAGATTCTAATTCCTTATACCCCTGACATAAATGAGATAGCCCACACTCATTTGCCACATAGTGGATTAACCTAAGTCTCTAAATGTACGTTCACCAGAAAAGAGCAATCGTGTTAATGTGTTTCATCCAGACTCTCTAAAGGTGCACAGCATAAAAGATGGGTTTTATAATTACACCATGAGATTAACAGATATGAGCTGTAGCAGATCAGGCAGGGGGAAAATCCTGAATCAAGTAGTCCTAATTCAAACAGCCTGACAGCTGATTACATGGAGGAAACTCTAGGTCAGGAATTCCTGGTTAACACAGCTCATGCAATATGGTACAAGAAAAGAAACAGCCTAGCCAGAACAGTTGAGGCTTTTGAAGGTGAATCCCTCATGCATTATTTCTACACAGAAGCTCACAGGAAGTTAATGAAACTCAACGGACGTCATCTATCTGGACTTCTGCAAGGCCTTTGACACGGTCCCCCACAACATCCTTCTCTCTAAATTGGAGAGCTATGGATTTGATGGGTGGACTGTTCGGTGGATAAGGAACTGGCTGGATGGTCGCATCCAGAGGGTAGTGGTCAACGGCGCAATGTCCGGATGGAGACCGGTGACGAGTGGTGTCCCTCAGGGGTCCGTACTGGGACCGGTGCTGTTCAACATCTTCATCAATGACTTGGACAGTGAGATCGAGTGTACCCTCAGCAAGTTTGCAGATGACACCAAGCTGAGTGGTGCGGTTGACACACCAGAAGGACGGGATGTCATCCAGAGGGACCTGGACAGGCTGGAGAGGTGGGCCTGTGTAAACCTCATGAGGTTCAACAAGGCCAAGTGCAAGGTCCTGCACCTGGGACGGGGTAACCCCCAGTATCAATACAGGCTGGGGGAAGAAAGGATTGAGAGCAGCCCTGCCGAGAAGGACTTGGGGGTGCTGGTGGATACAAAGCTGGACATGAGCCAGCAATGTGCCCTGGCAGCCCAGAAGGCCAACCGTACTCTGGGCTGCATCAGGAGGAGCGTGGCCAGCAGGTCGAGGGAGGTAATTCTGCCCCTCTACTCAGCTCTGGTGAGACCTCACCTGGAGTACTGCGTCCAGCTCTGGAGCCCTCAGCACAAGAAGGACATAGAACTGTTGGAGCGGGTCCAGAAGAGGGCTACTAAAATGATCCGAGGTCTGGAGCACCTCTCCTATGAGGACAGGCTGAGAGAGTTGGGGTTGTTCAGTCTAGAGAAAAGAAGGCTGCGGGGAGACCTGATTGCGGCCTTTCAATACCTAAAGGGGGCCTATAGGAAAGAGGGGGAAAATCTTTTTAGTAGGGCCAGCTGCGTTAGGACAAGGGGTAATGGTTTTAAACTAAATCAGGGTAGGTTTAGGCTAGATATAAGGAAAAAATTCTTTACAATGAGGGTGGTAAACCACTGGAACAGGTTGCCCAGAGAGGTAGTGGAGGCCCCATCCCTGGAAACATTCAAGGCCAGGTTGGATGGGGCTCTGAGCAGCCTGATCTAGTTAGCAGTGTCCCTGCTGACTGCAGGGGGGTTGGACTCGATGACCTCTAGTGGTCCCTTCCAACCCAAAACATTCTATGATTCTATGATTCTATGATTCAAAGGTGTCCACAGATGGCATAAAAGTGCAAATCCCGCTGTTCAGACTGCAGACTGAAGTGGAATGCAACGTTATTATTTTGGTCTATATGTATTTCATGGTAGGTTTTGTGTTGGTGAAAACTAAAGGGTTCAAAGTAAATCTGACCTGAAAGCATTATATTTTCGAAGTTCTCATCAAAACCACTGTGTTTTGCTCACTGTCCTCTCAAGACAGATTTTTGGGATATAGACAGTAAGAACATTAAAGAAATTTCTCCTTCTCTCAAGAAAAAAATTGTTCTGTATAGCTTTGCACTGTGTTTTATTCAATAAGTGCTCTGGAATTCTTTGTGTTAAATGTGTATTTCATGAAACTAAACTGAATTGCACAGGATCTCTTCCTCCCTTGTATCAAAACACTATTTTTAAAGATACTGTAAAAAGCACTTGCTGGACACTGATCAAAGCTTCTGTAATATAAGTAGGGAAGTTATCACTTTCCTTTTGTGATTCTGAGGGAAATAAAGAAAACATGACTATTTAAAGCTGTGACTATTGTCATGGCCAAATGATGTTCAAACTTCACAAATGTTGAACTCTTGCTTAATTCTGAGATCTGCAAGTTAAAATGGCTCTCAGTAAATTCTGTATCATTACCACAAATGGGGGGGAGGGAGAAAAAGGGGTTTTTGAAGCTGAATGAAAGACTCAGTCCTGTTTGCAGAAATAAGGAAAGGAAAAGATAAGACAAATGGGAAACATACACTGCCTTAGAATTGGTATTTATTTTGTCATGTTGGTCTAGAAATTTTTTTAAGAGTTTCATAAAATTTTAAGCATTATCCTTTTCACTAAATGGAACAAAATCAAATAGATTTGAACACTGATGTAAGGTATAGATTTATATATATCTTACACATATGATATTTCAGCCCTGTATCATGGCTGAGGTGTTAAATCCTGGAAAAGAGCATAACATTGAAACACTGAAAGATTGGTAACTGCAGCAGTGTTACTGAGAGTAGATACTGCATAATAATTTGCAAATGAGATACTGCAGCTAGCATCACTATGTTTCTTTTTACTGTAGGTTTAGTATGATTTATCTCAAATGGTAATTACATGTGCTGGATTATAATTCCACTATAGAGCTTACATGGTACCATTGCAAACCCAGGTATACAGAAATATCCAGTCATATTGGGTTTGCATGGCAACATTTAGGTAGCAGGGGAGCTACAGGAGTGGCTTCTGTGAGAATCTGCTAGAAGCTTCCCCTATGTCCGATAGAACCAATGTCAGCCACCTCCAAGACGGACCCACCACTGGCCAAGGCTGAGCCCATCAGTGACAGTGGTAGGCCCTCTAGGATAAGATATTTAAGAAGGGGGTGAAAAAACCCTGTGCAATTGCCGCTGAAGAGAAGAGTGAGAATCTGTGAGAGGAACAACTCTGCAGACACCAAAGTCAGTGAAGAAGGAGAGGGAGGAGGTGCTCCAAATGACAGAGCAGAGATTCCCATAAAGACCATGGTGAAGTAGGTTGTCTCCCTGAAGCCAATGGACGTCTGTGTTGGAATAGATATCCACCTGCAGCCTAGGGAGGACCTCATGCCAGAACAGATGGTTGTGCATGAAGGACGCTGTGACCCTGTGGGAAACCTGCGCTGGAGCAGACTTCTGGCAGGACCTGTGGACCAATGGAGACAGGAGCCCACACTGAAGCAGGTTTGCTGGCAGGACTTGTGACCCCATGGGGGACCCACACTGAAGCAGTCTGTTCCTGAAGGACCACAGCCCATGGAAGAGACACCTGCTGGAGCAGTTTGTGAAGAACTCTAGCCCGTGGGAAGGACTCACACTGGAGGAGTTCATGGAGGACTGCCTCCCGTGGGAGGCACCCCACGCTGGAGCAGAGGAAGAGTGTGAGGAGTCCTCCCCAGAGACAGCATGTGATGAAAAGACCAGATCCCCCATTCCCCAGCCCCCTGCACCACTTGGGGGGATGAGGTAGAGAACTCGGGAGTAAAGTTAAGCCTGGGAAGAAGGGAGGGGTGGGGGGAAGGTGTTTTCAAGACTTGCTTTTGTTCTTCATTATCCTACTCTGATTTGATTGGTAATAAATTAAACTAATTTCCCCAAGTAGAGTCTGTTTTGCCCATGATGGTAACTGGTGAGTGATCTCTCCCTGTCCTTATCTCAACCCACGAGCCTTTCTATCTATTTTCTCTCCTCTGTCTAGCAGAGGTGGGGAGTGATAGAGTGGCTTGGTGGGCACCTGGCATCCAGTTAGGATCAACCCACCACACCTGTAAAATTTATTAATGTTATCTTTGCACTGAATAAATTATTACTGTTCAGTGTTTCCAGATATTTAATACACTTTATGAATATTTGGATTTCTTTGGGGTTTTTATTTGTTATCATGATACAGCTTTTTCTTACTACAGTGAAAAAATAGTATGCATTAATTCTTCTAAAAAGAAGATACTGTTTTTATGCAATACTACCATGATTTACTTTGCCTGAGTAAAAAAAAAAAAAAAAGGTAGGCTTCCTTCATTTTTTTCCTTCATTCATTCACCTACAAGTTTCCTTCATTCTTCAGCTGAAGAATGCCAATGCCTTTATAAGCCTTAGTTACAAAGTTATGATAGGTAAATCCATGGATTGTAGCCACAAATAAGAAAATCTGTTTCTTCTGGTAAAACAGCTTGATCTAGCCACTTAATATAATGCAGTTTTGAATCCCTGGTGGTGCTTCTGGCTCTGGAATGGGCTTCCCAGGGAGGTGGTCGAGTCCTCATCCCTGGAGGTATTTAAAAGAAGGATAGATGAGGTGCTTAGGGACATGGTTTAGTGGTGGGATGGCAGGGTTAGGTTAAAGGTTGGACTCGATGATCTTAAGGGTCTTTTCCAACCAAAGTGATTCTATGATACTAAGAAAAGGTGAAAAATATGAATTTGTTTAAACTCACTTGAATCAGCTAACGTTACTCCAAGGATAAAGCAAGCCAAGGAATGCCATATTTGCCTTTGATGTTACTAAGACTTCTATAATCTGTGTTCTTTGACCAGATTTAACAAAATATTTTTATGGAAATTACAAAGAAGAGGATTATATTCAAAGAACAGCATCTATTTTAGTTGCCTAAAATTAGACTGAAGCCCAGGAACATAAATAAGATTTGTACTGTTGTCCATACTCTTATCACTGATGGATTCACTCCCTGTGTTGTAGAAGGAAACAAGATCATCACTTCAGGATATTCCCATGTGTTGTTTGAACATTTGGATTTTTTCCACACTAAGTGACTGCTCACTCTGGGTGACTAACAGCTGAGCGGCTCCAAAGCTTGCTTTTCAAATCTAGCGCATATGTATATGGGGGGTGTGGTGTGGTTATTCAAGTTTTGGATACTACTATCCTTTCTAGTTTTGTTGTCACGAGGGATATTTAAATCTTTCTGCTCCCAAGACTTTGTCTTCATAGTTTTTTTCATATATTGAAGTAGGAGGGCTAAGAAGTCTTATGACAGAACATACTTTTAGACTACCCTCCATATAGACACAAAAGATGTCATCGTTTTCTACTATTAATCTGTTTATCAAAAACGAGTAATTTTTTTTGAACTGTCTTCTTAATGCTACCCATAATAAATATTGCTACAACATGTGTTGAATATTTGAGAAAGTAAATAATTTATTTGAACATCATCTATGTTCCTAAAAGCAGTTCCGGTAATCTCCTTAGTCAAATGTTTGTTAAAAGTAGGAAATTATTCCATTTTACAAGATCGACAGAAAGTTTAACTACAAAAGCTCTTCTGTCTGTCTACTGTAATAAATCAGTATTCCTTCATTTAAACTAATCTTTAATTACTGATTAGTCTTTGAACATAAAAAGCTCTTAATCATTTTAATGACAATTACATAAAAAGGAATTTTCAGAATAATATTTTTATGTGTTCCCTTTAATTCTGAATAATCTTGCCTTAAATTGATGTTCAGCTCAAAATGCATGGGTTATACTGTCACTGGCTGCAGTATGAAATAAACAAAGTATGACTATCTTTCTTCCTGTGGTACATAGATATTCAATATACACTGAAACATCTTAATTAGGTTTTTTTTACATCTTTGCAGTTCTCACACCTCAAGACTTGTAGTTTATGACTAATATTTCCTTAGTTGCTACTATCAAAGGAGTTTTTTCCTACCATAGGAGATTATTCTTAAGCATCAGTTTCTTTATGAGCAATTTTTTTTTTAGGTTGTTTCCCCTGCCTTCTCCAAATGTCAGGTTTTGCAAGTGAATGAACTTCTGAGTTTTGACTTTCGCACTGAATGACAAAACTTCAGTGTCCTTTGGATGTAATTACTGGATGGGTTGGTAGCATAAGATAATACTCCCTTTTTACTAACGTGAATTGTAGATGATAAGAAAATTCCTCCTCAGAGAATTTCTTTCAAAGTTACATTCAGTTCATTCATTACACAGGATCTTTCTTCAGGAGTTGTGTATGAGAGCTGATCCAAAAAAATCTTCCAATTCCTTCTTATTTCATTTCAATAATATTAGATTCAAAAAGGGCCAATAATTATTTCAGCTGACTCTGATTAGATTTCATATCTTAATTATAGTCTATGGCACACAACACTGTCTCTCAGACAAACAAGGCATATGTAAACTGCTATTTTGAAAACCCAATACCAATCTATTTTTTCCTATTTACTGATACAATAGTTACTGTGACCACCTTTCTGAATTTTTAACTTATAATTTATCTGATGTTCATAATGTAAAGCATGCATGCCATCTGGATGTTTTCATGTCATCCTTGAAGCTGAATCAATGTCATTTGCTTAGAACAGTTGCCTCAGCATACTGACAATACTTCACAGATCACTTGAAATGTGAATGGTAGAAGTGTAGGAAATGACAGCTTTGCATCATGTAGCTCAGCTGCTCTAGACTTTCGAGGACATCCTGTTTGATTTGTTGTTTAGATTTTTTTTTTTAAAGTAGAAATAAAATGTTTTCTGAATTTAATGTGAATATTTGTTGCACAAGTACCATTTGGAAAGAAAAGAGAAATAAGGTCACATGCTGTTACAGTTTGGGGGTGGGGGTTAGGCAAAACTCCTGCTGATTGTAATGAAAGTTTGCCTAAGTGAGAACTTCTGAATTTAGCTGTAATAATTTACTTCTTTCCCCATTACAGTTCTTTGCCAAAATTCCTTAAATGCTGAGCATAACATGTAAAAATATATATTAAAAAATAATACCTGCCACTTTTCAAAACATCTTTAGTGGTACTCACAGACACTGAAAACATAAATAGTGATACACAAACCAACTTTTTGATGAAAATTTATGTATGTGTGATGAGTTAATGTTTTGAAATGTAGAAGACAAAGAGAAGAAATAATTTGCATCCTTTTTTTTTCCCTTTCCTCTTGGATTCTCAGGTAGAATCCACAAATCAGTGCAGTATTCAAGAACTCAAGGTATTTTAGTAGACCCACCACTTAGTAGCAAGTGCAATACTTAGAAATTTATTATTTAATCTCATTTCTAACTAATAGGCCAATAAGATAATCAGCTGGTCTGCTTCTGTGAATGTCATATTACTGGTTTGGCTTTGTGAAGAGTAGGGGGTATTTGAGAAATTTATCATCTGGAGTGCTGTATTTGTCCATTAACAACAGTATCACATTTTGATGAGGTTACAGACTTTTTGTACGAACTGAAATTGCTGATAAGTGAGGTCATGCAAAGGAGATAATTCTTGAGTTTCATTTCGGGAAGTGGCACTCAACCTTTAAAAGCTGAGGAGCATGGGGCTGCTTAGGCAGGTTTCTCTGAGGATTCTTTCACACTTCTAAGTTCCCATGCCCAGTATATTCCTTTGTGCTTTTCTTCCCTCTCCACCTATTAATTCATAACATTTTTCTCAGTAAATGCTACTTTTTCGGACGTTTAACCACAGAGACTCTACACATACTGCAAGGGATTTTTCCATAGAACATATATGCCACTAGCACAGCTGTATCAATCCAAGCCTTCTTTCCATTTTCCTGGGGTTCTTTTTTATGCTTATCCAGCCCCTGAAACTCTCTTATAAACATGAAACTGTTTGCCGAGTGAAGTTACTTTGAGTCTATTAAGCAGCTACCTATTGGTGAGGCCACATCTGGAATATGGTGTCCAGATCTGGACTCCTCAGTACTAGCGAGACATAGACATACTGGAGAGAGTCCAATGAAGTGCCATAAAAATGATGAAGGGAATAGCGAATCTTTCCTGTGAAGAAAGTCTGAAGGAGCTGAGACTGTTCAGCCTAGAGAAGAGAAGGTTCAGGGAGATCTCATCAATATATATAAATACCTGAAGGGAGGGTGCAAAGAAGATAATAGAATGGTTTGGGTTGGAAGGGACTTTTAAAGGTCATCTAGTCCAACCCCCCTGAAACGAGCAGGGACATCTTCAACTAGATCAGGTTGAGCCCTGCCCAGTGTAACTTTGAATGTTTCCAAGGATGAGGCATCTACAGCCTCTCTGCAGTGTTTCACTGCCCACATCATAAAAAATTTCTTCCTTATATCTAGTCTGAATATACCCTCTTTTAGTTTAAAACCATTAGGCCTTGGCCTATTACTACAAACCCTATTAAAAAGTCTGTCCCTATCTTTCTTATAAGACCCCTTTAAGTACTGAAAGGCCACCATAAAGTTTCCCCATAGACTTGTCTTCTCCAGGCTGAAAAACACCAATTCTCTCAGTCTTTCCTCACAGGAGAAGTGTTCCAGCCCTCTGATCTTTTTCATGTCCCTCCTCTGGACCCACTCCAACAAGTCCATGTTTCTCCTGTGTTGAGGACTCCAGAGCTGGATGCAGTACTCCAGGTGAGGTCTCACCAGAGCAGAGTAGAGGGGCAGAATCACCTCCCTTGACCTGTTGGCCATGGTGCTTTTTATGCAACACAGGATATGGTTGGCCTTCTGGGCTGTGAGTGTACATTGCCAGTTCATGTCCAGATTTTCACTCACCAGTACCACCAAATCCTTCTCCTCAGGGCTGATCTCAATCCCTTCATTCCATACTCTGTATTGATACCAGGGGTTGCCATGACCCAGGTGGAGGACCTGTACTTGGCCTTGTTGAACATCATGAGGTTCACACAGGCCCATTTCTTGAGCTTGTCCAGGTCTCTCTGGGTGGCATCCCGTCCCTCAGGAATGTCAGTTGCACCACTCAGCTTGGTGTCATTTGCAGACTTGCTGAGGGTGCATTCAATTCCACTCTCTATGTCATAGATTAAGATATTAAGCAGTACTGGTCCCAAAGATGGAGCCAGTCTCTTCACTGGCTCCCAGTGACAAGTCCAGAGAGCAATGGGCAAATCTGAAACACAGGAGGTTTCCTCTGAACGTAAGAAAACACTTCTTCATTGTGAGGGTGACTGAGCACTGGTGCAGGTTGCCCGGAGAGGTTGTGGAGTCTTCCTCCTTGGAGATATTCAAAAGCTGTATAGACATGGTCCTGGGCAACTGACTGTAGGTAGCCGTGCTTGAGGGGCTGGACCAGATAACCTCCAGAGGTTCCTTCCAACTTTAACTGTTCTGTGATTGTGCGATTCTGTGATTCATGCTGGTCCACTCTTCCCTCTCATATGCTGTTAACTTTAATTATCCAAGTATACATTCCTACTAGCCTTTGGTCCTTTCTCAAACCCTTCAATTCATTTTCAGACCCAGCAGAAATTCACTCTTCCAACATAATTATTTTGTGTAACTAATATAGGTGTCCTCAAATCTTCAGAGCACAAATTTTACATTTAGGTGATGCTCAGCTCTGACTCAATCTGTTTTTCTGCTCTTCAATTCCCTACTTTTTTAACAAGGAAAAGGAATGATATTATATCACATCTGAACTGGTTCTTGAATTCTCCTAAAGGAAGGTTTTCTTCAGGCAGCATTCCCATGCAGACCCCATGAACACCTGCACAACAATAGGATATGTTATACCAAAAGACTTCTCAACAAAAGTCAAGGTCATACTGGGCAGGCAACCTTGTTCTGTAAGTGCAAGTCTGCACACAAACAATTACATAGGATGAACTGTATTTAGAATAGTGGTCAGGAGAGATGGTTTTGTGTGACAGCTGGATCACAGAATTTCACATAGGAGGGCTGACCAAGGAGAATAATTTAAATAAGGCCTTGGTATATCTGTTCTTTTACCAAATTTCTTCCATTTCTTTCCACAGGTCATCAGGTACTCAGAAGGATCCTACAGAAACCAACATATGACTCTTTCTCATAAATTCCCTCCAAGGCAAGCATTTAAACACACTCATTTCAAAAAAGCTTCTAACAAGTCCTCTGCACAGTTACAATAGCTGCTAGAGCTGGCATAGAGAAATGACTTTGCCTCCAGACTGCCTCCACTTCTTTTTTTCATTTCCTGTTACACAACAGGAATGAGCAGGTTGTCAAGAAGATGACGGATGCAGCCAGAACTAACTCTAGCTATTAGCAGCCAGCTCTGTCTTGAAATTTCTAAGTAACGTAATTGCAATGTACTGTCAGAGCTATTCCTAGCCTTGTTTTTAAGTGTGAATGTGAGGATGTAGGAGGGAACTGCAGTCAAATGTGTTAAGGTTTCTACCTCACTATTCACATTTATATTCTGTCTATCTAGAAGGAGCATACATAAACAGTGTTCACACACATACACTATACTATATAATTGTACTACATATTTTCACCTATTATATACACAGGAGCTAAAAACTACAAACTAAGGCTTTAGGCTTTGTTTAAGATTAGAATATGTTTAAAAGGCATGCAGGTTAAAAGGGGAATGTCCTTCTATGTCTAACATTTTGGAATCTAGTGAGTATTACTCTAATCTTACATTTTTTACTTCATTAACTTCTTGAAGAGTTTTAAACAATTGCATATTCTGCTCCCCTTTCTGTTTTATTATAAACAGAGTAACTAAAGTTTTGAGGCACCAAAGAGAGTCAACTGTTTACAATTTCCATCACTTGATAGAGAGTATAAATATTTGAAAACAATTATTTTAATTTCCTCTTGAACCACAGCTAAGTAAACTACTTGGTTCTTGATCTCCTTTCTGGCCCTTCTGGTGTACCACAGACCTCAACTATAATTATTTCTTTCTCTCTCTTTTTATGTAGTGCAATGGTGTAACGGCTCAGCAGAATGGTTTTTAGAGGACAAAACCAAGAATCTACATTTTATGCCCTGACATGTAGCATAAGAGCATGTGGGAATGTTTGAGGGTGCAAAGTCTGACAAAAGAGTGAACTGCAGAGAGTAGAGGAAACTAAAGTTGTCATCATATTAATAACTACCCTTTTGGTGCAGTCCTTGAACCAAAATATTCGTGTAACCTATTAAAACAAACTTGGATTTTCAACAAGATCCTTGGAAAAGTCTCAAACAGAGGCAGGGAGTGAGAAAATGAACTTTGTAGATCATCAAGATTCTAGCATTTAAGTTTTCTCTGACTGTAAAAGATAGTGGTGTAAATATGTCACAAATTATTTTCTTTATAATTTTATTATATTTTATTAATTATTATTTATTATTCTTTTTTATTAATTTATAAGTTTTTAAGATAAAGATAATATTAATAATGTTTTTCCTTTGAAAATGAAATGTTATTCCAAACAGAAATAACCACAGATGGTGTATTCACTTACTTTTATTTTAATTTTTCTACTTTCTGAAAATACAGCAGTGACACATATGTGTTTCCTTTACAATCAGTGGAAAGGAAAATTCCTGTCACTTAACTCCCTGATTAATCTTAGAAACACCTCAGTGGAAAAGCATATCGTTTTCTACTGAGTAAAAATGAAGCATGAACTTCTGAATTCCTTATACAACCCAAAATAAGTTGTAAACAATCTCATTCTTACAGGGTCGTATGACTGACCAAGAATGAAGAATAGCTTAGAGAATTTGCAGTAGTAAAGGCACACCTGCCTGACCTCCCATTAAGTGCTCTATGTAAGTAGGTGTCAGTCATAACAGTGACATCCTTTATTTAAAGCTGTTGCTAACATGGCATGTATTAATTAATGCCAAATGAATTCAAGAAAATCAAAAAATAGCACAGAACAGAAGTTTCTGGCTGCCAATGCACTCGTGGCTAGTGTTCCCCTAATAAAAAAAAATTATTGAATTCAAACAAAAATTATGCATTTTCTTTCCAAAATATCATATGGGAACAAGTATGGAATCTGCAGGTGTGGCGGCTGAGCCAGACACTGGAGATATCCTTGGCCTTGTCGGTCACGAGCCATGGGATAACTGAACAAGAGCTAAGTGAAAAACAAGGTCAATGCTGCAACTAATGGACCTTGCAAGACGAACTTTGTTTTCATGTAAGGCTTGGACTCAGTGCTTGCCAGATAGCAAGGTGATAAGAGAAAAGTAGAGGCTTTGTTTTGGGATGGGTATAAAAGGATGTAAAGCATAAAATAAAGTGATCCCGATGCTGCTTGCGCTTGTGCATGAACTCGGGGTCCGTGCCTTCATTGCCACAATATTATTCTATTCAATTCATATTACAAGCTTGATGAAAACCAAGTCTTGATTTTAAAGCTTAATTAAAATCTCATTAGATACACAGGGAGGCTATCTTTGACTTCAAAACTGCACAATATATCATAACAATTGCTTATATAGCTGTCTGGTGTACTTGAAACATCATGTCTACCTATTGCCATATCTTGCATGGTTTTAACATTTAAATGTCTGAATATGGTATTTTTAAATGTGATATTTCGAAAATAAAAAATTCTAATAATTCTGTGATCAAATTACTGCAAAATACAGTTATTCTACCTTTTTAAAATATTTATTAGAACATCTGGGCTTCCTTATGCAGGTTTTTTTAGGGTTTTAAGGGAAAAAAAATTGATAATTAAACACCTTATTGGAGTTCAAGGTTACCCCCATTTTCAGAGGTAACATTCCCACATAATTGTATTTTATACCCTCTTTCATAGATAAACACACAAAAGAGAGGAGATATTTTAAAAATAAACAGATGCAAATCTTGCAAATCTCACAGTGACATTAAGAGAGAGTAGGTTGGATAGTTACCTTTAAAAATCTGGTTCATAGTTCTGTACATTCAGGTTGCCTTTTTACAAACATCAGACTTTCTTAAAAGGTGTGTGTCTAAGCTTTTTTAAACTAATTGATGCCAGAAATTTCAGTTTATGATGACTTTAAGTTAGAAAAGGTATAGCTGGAAAACTGTTTAATTTACTATTAAGACATTAATAAATCTATTGAAAATCATCGGTGTATTGACAGCCTTAACAGTGAGTAGTGCAGATGCAAAGTGGAGCTATACCAGCTTAGGCTTGTTAAGACATTGGCTCATAATGCCAACTGTACTTCGGTGGCTCTCTTGTTTGAAAAGAGTATGATGAGCCTTCACTGCTTTTTTTAATCACTGAGCTATGGTGTATTGAACCATTTTGAGAGACTTTTGTTTCAAGATGTAGCACCACCTTAAACTGACATTACTGAAGGCTTAGCTGTTATGAAAGTGAAATTGTAAATTGTGGCTATGCAAGTTGTTGTTTCCTACCCAGCATGGATTTCAATATAATGTAGTGCGTGGTGTTAACCACTCTAAAACCCTGAGGAATCAGTGACATTTGTACAGGCACGGGAGTCATGGAGAGAGACTATAAATGCCATCCAATACCAAAAGTGAACTTGACTGAACTTTGTAAATTAAATATTATTGCCTTTGTTAAGTTCAGTAGGTGAAGGGAAGAAAGAACAATATTTTTATTTAATTTTACCTATTCTGCCCCTTGCACTGAGTAATGTCATTGAATTAATCTTTTCTAAAGGAAGCCTGATGATATTTTATATCCTTTTTAGGAAACATGAATTCCTTCCAAACTTTAGGTACGCGTTTTTCCTTAGAATCAGAATATCAGAACTTCAGTTCATTTTAATTATTTTTTTTTTATAACTTTGCTAAATTTTTATGTGGTTCAGGATTTTGTGGATCTGTATTATATTATAACAAATAGACAAAAACACAATGAGAGAAGCATTTTAAATACAACTGTAAATTCATACATAGTTGTGTTAAAATGCCTTTTTTTTTCAACTTCTGAAGATCAAAGAGGTCCAATAGATGTGTTGTTTTTCCAATTGCCATTTTTCCACAGTTGAATATTTGGGATTCATTAACCAACAACAGGTTCTTCTTTCCTGTTTCTTTTAATGCCTGACATTATAATCCAGTATCACTGCACTTTTCATGGTGGATAAATTACTAAATAATCTAAATTACTAAATTATATTTATCATAAACAAAATCATGTTACAAAATTGTATTTACAGTCTTGAAATTATGTTTATAAATTCACTAAGTCACAGTCACTACATTAGAGTTACAGTATGTACCAAAATGAATATCCATAGCCTGATTCATAATAGATAATAATATTCCAGGATTTGCACTAATATTCTCTTGTTCTCTTTTTTTTTTTTAAATCTTTTCTTCTAGCAATTGCTTCAGGCAGACACTTTATATTGTTAATTTTAGATTGTGTAAAAAGTTACAATATTTAACAACATAAGACCTGTAATATATCTTCTGATTTCTTTCCTATGCTACAGTCTGTTCTGCTTTTTCTTATAGTGGTGAGTATCCCCACCTGTCACACAGGAGAACAGGGTAGGCCTCTATACAAAGGCATGCAGCATGGGAAACAAACAGGAGGCGTTGGAAGCTATCATGCTGCTAGAAAGCTACGACCTGATTGCCATTATGGAAACTTGGTGGGATGAATCCCACTACTGGAATGTAGCTATTGATGGCTACAGGCTGTTCAGAAGGGACAGGCGAGGAAGGAGGGGCAGAGGCATTGCCCTTTACATCAAGAAATCATTTCAGTGTGAAGAGCTGTCCCTGAAGAATAGCCACAAGCAGGTGGAAAGCTTATGGGTAAGAATCAGAGAGAGAGTCAACAAAGGGAACCTAGTGGTTGGTTTCTACTACAGGCTGCCAGATCAAGAGGAGCTGACTGACAAAGCGTTCTTCTTCCAACTCCATGAGGCTTCATGCTCGCAGGCTCTTGTCCTACTAGGGGACTTCAACCACCCCAACATCTGCTGGAAACCCAACATGGCAAGCTGTAGGCAATCCAGCAGGTTCCTCGAATGCATTGAGGACAACTTCTTAAGCCAGGTAATAGACACCCCTACCCGAGGGGATGCGATACTGGACCTGGAGGTCACCAATGTAAGTGAGCTTGTTGGATACATCAAGATCGGAAGCAGCCTAGGCTGCAGTGTCCACGTGCTGGTGGACCTCATGCTCCTGAGGGAAAGGGGAAGAACAAAGAGTATATTCAGGACCCTGAATTTTAGGAAAGAGAACTTCCAGCTCTTCAAGGAGATAGTCAGAAGGACTCCCTGGGAAACGGTCCTCAGGGACACGGGAACAGAACAGAGCTGGCAGATGTATAAGGATGTGATCCACAGAGCATAAGAACTCTCGATCCCTAGGTGTAAGAAATCGGGCAAAGGGAAGAGACTGGCATGGCTGAGACAGGAGATGCTGGTCAAACTAAGGAGGAAGAGGGAACTGCACAGGCAGTGGAAGCAGGGACAGGCATCCTGGGAAGAGTATAGGGACGTGGTCCGGTTGTGTAGGAATGGGGTCAGGAAGGCCAAGGTGCATCTGGAACTAAACTTGGCAAGGGATGCAAAGAATAATAAGAAGGGTTTCTATGGGTATGGCAGCTGGAAATGGATGGTTAAAGAAAGCGTACCCCCGCTGATGAGCAAGACTGGCAAGCTGGTAACAGCAGATGAGGAGAAGGCTGAGGTACTCACCAAATTTTTTGCCTCAGTCTTCACTGGCAACCTCTCTCCTCACCCCTCACAAGTCGATGGATGCCATGAGGGGGACTGGGAGGGTAAAATCCCTCCCACTGTAAGAGAAGATCAGGTTCGCGGGCACCTGAGGAACCTGAACACACCTAAGTCCATGGGACCTGATGAGATGCGTCCCAGAGTCCTGAGGGAATTGGCCGATGTAGTTGCCAAGCCACTCTCCATGATAGTTGAAAACTCATGGCAGTCAGGTGAAGTCCCTGGTGACTGGAAGAAGGGAAACATTGTGCCCATTTTCAAAAAGGGTAGAAAGGAAGACCCTGGGAACTACGGACCTGTCAGCCTCACCTCTGTGCCTGGGAAGATCATGGAACAGATCCTCCTAGAAGCTATGCTAAAGCACATGGAGGCCAGGGAGGTGATTCAAGATAGCCAGCATGGCTTCACCAAGGGCAAGTCCTGCCTGACAAACCCAGTGACTTTCTATGATGGTGTGATGACAACAGTGGACAACGGAAAACCAATGGATGTCATCTGTCTGGACTTCTGCAAAGCCTTTGACATGGTCCCCCACAACATCCTTCTCTCTAAATTGGAGAGCTATGGATTTGATGGGTGGACTGTTTGGTGGATAAGGAGTTGGTTGGATGGTGGAATCCAGAGGGTAGTGGTCAACGGCTCGATGTCTGGATGGAGACCGGTGACGAGTGGTGTCCCTCAGGGGTCCATACTGGGACCGGTGCTCTTTAATGTTTTCATCAATGACCTAGACAGAGAGATCGAGTGCACCCTCAGCAAGTTTGCGGATGACACCAAGCTGAGTGGTGCAGTTAACACACCAGAAGGATGGGATGTCATCCAGAGAGACCTGGACAGTCTGGAGAGGCGGGCCTGTGTGAACCTCATGAGGTTCAACAAGGCCAAGGGCAAGGTCATGCACCTGAGTTGGGGTAACCCCCAGAATCAATACAGGCTGGGGGAAGAAAGGATTGAGAGCAGCCCTGCTGAGAGGGACTTGGGGGTGCTGGTGGATGAAAAGCAGGACATGAGCCAGCAATGTGCACTGGCAGCCCAGAAGGCCAACTGTACCCTGGGCTGCATCAGGAGAAGCATAGCCAGCAGGTGATTCTGCCACTCTACTCTGCTCTGGTGAGACCTCACCTGGAGTACTGCATCCAGCTCTGGAGCCCTCAGCACAAGAAGGACATGGAACTGTTGGAGCGGGTCCAGAAGAGGGCTACAAAAATGATCCAAGGGCTGGAGCACCTCTCCTATGAGGACAGGCTGAGAGAGTTGGGGTTGTTCAGCCTGCAGAAGAGGATGCTGTGGGGAGACCTGATTATGGCCTTTCAGTACCTAAAGTGGGCCTATAGGAAAGATGGGGGCAATCTTTTTAGTAGGGCCAGCTGTGTCAGGACAAGGGGTAATGGTTTTAAACTAAAACAGGGTAGGTTTAGACTAGATCTAAGGAAGAAATTCTTTACAATGAGGGTGGTAAAACACTGGAACAGGCTGCCCAGAGAGGTGGTGGAGGCCCCATCCCTGGAAACATTCAAGACCAGGTTGGACGGGGCTCTGAGCAGCCTGATCTAGTTAGCAGTGTCCCTGCTTACTGCAGGGGGGGTTGGACTAGATGACCTCTAGGGGTCCCTTCCAACCCAAAACATTCTATGATTCTATGATTCTTGGGCTCCAGTCTTTGTATTAGTTCTTGAACTAGTGTATATAGGCACCGTGGTGATATAACATTTATTTATGATTTTTTAATAGACTGGTCCTATTGAAATTATACAGAAAATATAGCATAAAATTATCTGGTATGGTCTGGCTAGGCAGCTGCTGACAGAAGAGCTGCAGTGTAACCAAAAGTTTGAGAAAAACTGTTGAAATCCAACTCAGAAACTAAGTTTTCATGCAGACTAATTTCTGTAAAAATCCTCTGAGATTTGCATAATGGAAGAGGGCCTCTGAGCTCTTCCATGAGGACAGCCCAATAGCCTGGCTAATGAAGAATTTGTAAAGGGATCTTACATGAAAATCTTTCTTCAAACCACTATTACAGCATTCTTCAGTGGGAGGGAGAGGTATAAGGTATAGTTCAATGAATAATGTCATGTGACTCTCATAAATACTCTCACTACTCAATGTTGCAGATCTAATTTTACATGACTAATTCCACCAAAACTGCAAAATTGTTTCATGGTGACAAAAACATGTTCCTGCACTTTCAGTAGCTGGTACAACAAAACAGAACAGCAATTTGTTTGGAGACATATGTTTCATTCTCTGTTTTGCTACTAAACCAAGGTTGCTTATATTTGAACTAACAAGTCAAGGAAAAGGTAACTCTGATGTGAACAGGGAGTGCAAAGAGAGCTGAGACTACCTTGCTTCATATCACTTCATCTGTCAGGCTGTCTCACCCTTTCTGTGAAAACTTTAGAATAGCAGCAGGCCAACAATCCAGACTTTTATTTTTCAGTACCTAAAGGGGGCCTATAGGAAAGATGGGGACAATCTTTTTAGTAGGGCCAGCTGTGTCAGATACCCTAGAGCCATTCAAATATTTAAGTAATTGAACTGCATTCATAAAATCAAGCCGTGAGTTAGCAGCTGAGTTGCTGCTCTCAGAGCATGAGTAGCATTAGTGCTGCAGCAGGAAAGCTGGATGTAAGGGCTAATGTGAAAGCTAAAATTTCTCTTCTTCCTTCTCCCCCATCAATCACACAGATAGTTCTTCAGTCTAAAATTTCTAAATATACACAATGTTAATAACAGATATATTTAATTGTAATGTTAAGCATGTCAAAATAATACAAAATAGAGATGACATTGAAATATAGACTCTTTAAAATCTGAGAGGAAGTAAAAGGTGGACACATGGGACTATGCAGCAATCAGTGTTTGGCATGTGCTAACTCTGGAAAGATCTTAAAGAGTTCATATTAGGCACAAGGCCAAAATGTAGGGTGTAATTAAAAAATAGAGAAATTAGCTGGCATCCTATCTGGCATGTGAAAATGCTGATAGGTTCATTAAAACAAAAGGATTTGTGAGAATACTTATTTATAATGACACTAAGATTTTAGTTTATTTCAAAGGAGGTCTATGTTGCCTCCTTTCACAGCTGAATGGGTTTATATTTATTATATATGACCATATGAAATAAAACACATCCAGTAAGAAGAGCTACAATCAGAACTGGTGAAATCGTGCATTTACAAAATAAATGAATGTTTGCAATATTTTTCTTTCACTTGCTTTGAATATTCCAGCAAAGGGACTTCCAGCAAAAGAAAATCACTAGAAATACAGTCCACAATAATGGACTGTAACGTTGATCTTGGGTAAAAAAAAGACTGATCAGAAGTGGTTTTAGAACTGCATACAAACTCAGTAAATAGGATTTTTAGACCACAATTCAGCTGTTGCCAATTGGTTAGCTGAGTTAGGAAATCAAGGAACATAGTCTGCTCTACTCACTTTATGCAACATGTTGCAAATTTTAATTATCCTCAATTAATTGTTCAGGAGTAACTTCAGGCTATTCTGTGCATTTGATCTGTTTCCTCAGATTAAATGTCTACATGCTAAATTCTTTAACTTTCATGAAAGACTTTATTAACAAAATATTGGGATTTATTCTCCCAGTTCAGATTTCCTTGTCCTTTGGGTTACTTTTTTAAATGGGGAAAAAAGAGAGGAAAAAACCACAAGTTCCTGTCATAAATAATAATTTATTTTGTCCTATATCTTGACAATTTCACTACAGGATGGACTATCCAAGAAGACAAATGGAGAAGGTAAAAGCAGCCTTTTTCCCAGGACCCTCCAATGGAAATCCAAAGTCATTACACATTTTTGATCCTGAAGACTTTACATGGCTCTTCACTGCAGGAGTGCAGACTTGTCTAAGTAAAATTGCACACTGGAGTTTTCCTGAGAAAAAAATCATCCTGCTGCTTTCTTTGGGGTGGTGTCATGTAATGCAGATAAACCTCAGCATTTGTTTTTATGACTTATTTCAGACTGCTGTACTGTATAGCAGTAAAAAGTTATTGATTCTGCAAATTTATATATAAAACCTCTCACATGTTCATAATGAAGAGTTCCACATGCCAATAAAATTAATGGGAAACATGCAAACCACGTATTTGATGCATATGAATGGTTTACAGGTATTAAATGTATAATTTAAAACCTTTGCTAGCTGAGTGAGTTACAGCATAGAAAAATGAATGTCTATGTTAAGAAAATCTGCCTATATTGTATTCATTACTTTTTCCAGTTAGTATCTTAGTAATAATCAACAAATTAATGCTATAATTGTCATATTGATTTATTTTTCAAATATTTCTAAAGAAGATAATTGTGAAGAAAAAGGATACAATCATGTATAACCTTGATCTTACACGCTTTACATTGTAACTATTGAGATTAAAGATAAATTGTTTTAAGATACTGTGTGCATCATTTTAGTCTTACCATTCAGAAAAAAAAAATTGCAGAGAAATAGGACATTACTGTGAAGTGCCTGAACTTAATTCAAGGAAAATTAAATTACTTTAGACAACACAGACATAAATAAGAATCACAGGTTAATACATTCCTTGAAAATATTAATTTTATACAGAATGTAATAGACATTACTGTATATATGAAAAGTATAGTGAGTATAGAGGTTAGATACTTTAAAACACAGTTGTTTCAGTGGCTTAAAAACAGTCTCATATCTGAGATTTCAATCTACCAGGGTAGACTTCAATCTACAAGAAGCAGTGGTGATGCTGGATCAGTTTCAGAACTCTATCACTATGAAAGCAGGATGCATGGTTGTCAAATAACATTACGCACATTTACTGGAGCAGTTAGCACTTATTTTCTCTGATATAAATAATTACCTAACGTATAGAACCATAAAGAAATCTCCCAATTATTCTTAAACTAATCTAGAAAAGATAATAATTTTTCAATTATATTTTATTCACTCAACCTACATTTAACTCATAATCAAAATTTCTGTTTACCAAGCAGCCAATATTCACACTGTAGAATCAGAAAAAACAAAAAGTATATTTCCACTAGAATGCTTTATATACAAACTGAACAATGTTAGCAAAATTTTTTCTAGTCTGTATTGATTTATTTTTTACATGGGTATGCCTGTTTATTATTTAAATTCATTTTCATAGTAGGATAAAAAAGTTCTTTGAACATTGAGGTTAAAATCAGACTAGTTAACACTTTGCCTTAGCCCTGTAAAAGGCACAGCACAGAGTTCTGGTCATGGTCACTGCATAAAATATTTTTTATGTAGTTTTCCTGCAGCTTAAACAAAAGACACAAACACCACATGGAGACAGGAATCTGAGACTCTCTTGTCCCAATATAGCACTAAACTACAGACAAATCTGACTTGCTTTTTCTCAGCTAGACCACTTCCTAGCTAAACAGTTGTTCATCTTGATGGCTGGGGATAGGGAATCATTCCCTCCTGGTTTTAGACTTTATCAGAAGTATCTCTTGCAATGGCACTATCTCAATGTACCAGACAGAAGTCTTAGGCAAAAAAAAGCCTCAGATGCAGGTCCTGAAAGGAATACTCTAGCTAGCTGGTGGTAATACAGAAGGACATAATGATGACCACCACTGTTTGCCATGGCAACAATGAAGGGCTGTTATCTTACTTAGCAAAGGTTATTTTTTTCTGTCATCTTAAAATTTCTTGAGTCTGCCATTAATCAAGAATCTTGACCCTACTGATCTACATAGATTAATTAGAACTCTAAAATATTTCAATTTCTATCTCAGGGACTTGATTTTCTTTATTATCAGGAATTATCTTTTTGCAACAGCAATCTTTTTAATAGTCTTCTCATGCACTGGTTTTAATTTTTTATAGTTATTCTTCAAAATAATGTTATATGAAAACGTTATCTTTGTCACTACACAAATTTATTGAGGGTTTTTTTTTAATTACAAAATGATATCACAAAGATTATTTTTGTTCATGGAGATGTTTAGTTTCAGGCCACAACTACTGCACCAACTTTGTTGGGCTTTTGTTGCATTTTTTTTTGTAAAATCCAGCTGAGTTTCACTTATGATACATGATATACTTTTCTCATCCATAGTCATTACTATTATTTAAAACACATCTTCAACATCTTCAACTACTTTATTCTCCATGTCAAAGACATCCAATGGTGACAGAATTTTTCTCATACTATACATCTCAGTTTCTGTCCCTCCTGTTAAATACAAAAAAAAATAGTCCATGTTATGTTATTAATATAGCTGAAAAATCAGCGTGTCAGAATTTTTCAACTCACAACGTCTAAAGAAAGAATGAACATCACTGGACTATCACTTCTACCCTTCCAGTTCTCTCCCCATCCCACCACTGGACAGTGAATGAGCAGCCTTAGCTGTCTATTGGGGTTAACGCACAACACCCTTTCAATGTTTAAGATCATTTGGCAAATGTCTCTAGGGGTTTTCTTCTGTCTATAAAGGTTTGGCCTCATATAATTCACACACTTTCAGTGGAATAATTGTATGGTTGAACTAATTTGTTTAGATGACCTATTTGATGATGGACATAGCAATTTCTGTTCAAATCACCTCTGCTAGTAACCCTTATGTCAATTCTGTGATTTAAATTATATACGAATATAGATGAGAGTAAATATTCCTACAATGCTTTCCACACAGATAGGCCTTTTAAGAGTGTTGGGGGTTTGTCTGGTTTTTATTTAAATAGTCCTTCAAAAGTGGAAAAACTCTGGCATTGGCCAGTTCCATTCAGCAGGTGTTAAAAGTGAAAAATTTGTTGTAGGAGGTTTTTTAGTAAGACAGTTTAAGTATAGTAAAACCACTACATCCACACCAAATGTTTAAGAAAGTAAATCAGAATGATGTTATAAAAGGATTTCATAATTCAATGAAAGGACATCCCAGATACTTCATGGTATTCTTGAAATAAACAAACCATGCAGTATCATATCAAGACAAGACGAACCAATGCAAATATTAGCAAACCCTATATAAAACATTCTATATATAAGTTAAAATAAATTTTAGGACATACTTGAAATATAGGTCCAAACGCTGATAAATAGAGTAGAAATTTTACCTTCCTACACAAAACACATTTAAAACGCTAGAACCAAGTAAAGTACTATTAAAGCTGAAGAACGGAATAAACACTGTTCTGTGCTTTGCTTTTGTTATTTAATTATTTGTAAAATAGTTTCTATTACGTTATTATATGCACGTTTCTAACCATACTCGTAGTTTATATTGTATTAGTCTGAATAGGTTATTCAATGTACTGGTTCATTTTACAAACTGTAATCCTTCAAAGAATGAGATTCCATTCATTAAGGTAGAGACCATGTTTTTTCTCTCACAAACCCAGCTAATTCTGTAAGTCAGTAGGTCAAAAGACACAATCTTAAGAAGCTATTTTAGAAGGGTCTTTTATTAGGTTGAAAGTTGATATTTTTCAAATAATAGTTACTTGGAAAGATAGACGTATGGAGAACTAGGGACATAAAAGTTTTATGTTGTTTTTTTTTTTTTCTTCTTTTAAAGACATAACTTCTGTCTCAAAATAAAGACATCATCAAACAAGTTAGATATTCTTTACGAAAGAATAAATAAATAGTTAAAGATTAGAACCATAAATACAAGGCATTTCCTTAAGGTTTTCGTATTCACAAAGGAAAATATTTATTTATACAGTTAGAATAGAGAAAAAAGTTTTACATTTTAAACACATGACATCACGTTGAACTTCATTGTAAATATTATATAGAAGAAGAAGAAATAGCACATGCAAATTTTTCTCCCTTTTTTGGAACTTATTGAAGAACAGAGAATTTGGAGTAATTTTATATCATCTTTCAGCTGCATTTTATAAGTTGTGAAAGCATATAGCTAAAGCATGATAAACTAAAACTATCAATCAGCAACAAAAAGACAAAAAGACTGAGGAAGAAAGGTCAATACCAGTGCTACAATATGAAGGATACGAAGAACATGGAGGTGTTATGAAGCAGCAGTGTCCTCTATCACAATCCTGACAAACTTTAGAAAAAAAATAAGAAAGTGGGAAATTTATTTTTTGGATAGGAATTATCTCACTAAAACTTAGGTGACTTCAGTGTATATGTAGGCTTTGTGATATGGTCCGCCTTGGTTCCCTTTGTAGTTAATATAAAGAGGAATGGTTTATCTCCATTGGGAAATAGGTCATGAACACCTTATCTGATGTATTTTAACATGAGATGAACTACATTTAAGAACTATCTGTTCTTCTCTATCAACAGTAAGCGAATTCACGCACCTAGCTCACCTGGGAAGTTTATAGAATTATTGCAGGAAATGCATGAGATAGGAAAGGCAATTTCCTGTTGCCTAAACAACCCTTAAAATAAAGGATATATTTGTCAAAGTGCAGAAAGGGGACTGCTGGAAATAAAAAACAATTTCATTAGACTTTATTAGAGTTCTTGTACAGGTATTTCCAGAGCAGGTAGAACTGGGTCTTGCATAAGTGGTGTGTTACAGGTTAAAAGATATAATTGTTCTACAGCCCCTTTGCATTTTATACATAGCTTTTTTAATGTACTGTATTGGGTTTGCATGGCAAATTATTGGCAGCGGGGGTGGGGGGGCTTCAGGGGCAGCTCTTGTGATCTCACAAGCCAGAAGCTTCCCCCATGTCCAATAGAACCAGTGCCAGAGAGCTCCAAGAAGGACCTGCTGCTGGCCAAGGCAGAACCAATCAGTAGTAGTGGTAGCACCTCTGTGATAACATATTTAAGAAGGGGAAAAAAACCTTCTGCACTAAGGTAGTCGGAAGAGAGGAGTGAGAATATGTGAGAGAAACAACTCCGCAGACACCAAGGTCAGTGAAGAAGGAGGGGGAGAAGGTGCTCAAAGTGCCAGTGCAGACTTTCCCCTGCAGACCATGGTGAAGATCACAGTGAAGCAGATTGTTCAACTGCAGCTCATGGAGGTCCACAATGGAGCAGATATTCACCCTGCAGCCTATGGAGAACCCCATGCCAGAGTAGGTGGATATGCCCAAAGGACACTGTAACTCCGTAGAAAGCCTGTGCTGGAGTAGGCTCCTGGCAGGACATGTGACCCTTTGGGGGACCCACACTGGAGCAGTCTGTTCCTGAAGGACTGCACTCTGTGGGAAGGACCCATGTTGGAGCAGTTCATGAAGAACTGCAGCCTGTAGGAAGGACTCATGTTGGAGAATTTCATGGAGGACTGCCTCCTGTGGGAGGTACCCCACGCTGGAGCAGGGGAAGAGTGTGAAGAGAAAGGAGCCGCAGAGACAATGTTTGATGAATTGATTTCAATCCCCATTCCCTGTCCCCCTGCGCCACTTGTGGGGAGGAGGTAGGGACCTCAGAAACGAAGTTGAACCTGGGAAGAAGGGAGGGGCAGGGAGAAGGAATTTTAAGGTTTGGGGGTTTCTTTCTCATTATCCTGCTCTGAATTGATTGATAATAAATTAAACTAATTTCCCTGAGTGGAGTCTGTTTTGCCTGTGATGGTATTGCTGAATGATCTCCCTGTTCTTATCTTGATCCATGTGATTTTCATTATGTTTTCTCACCCTTGTCCAGTTGAAGAGGGGGAGTGTTCAAGCAGCTTGGTGGACACATGGCATCCAGCCAAAGTCAACCCACCACACATATATACAATATTCAATCATTCAAAACTAGTACAAGCTGATCTTCAAAGGAACTCAAAAGGCATTTCTTATCAATGACTCCTGGCTAATTCAAAGTTAAGTCAACAGAAATTCCTTCATAGTTATAAATAAACTTTCAGTTATTCCCTTGTTTTTTATGTCAAGAGTAGCATTTACAAAAAGGCTGCTAAGACCTGATATTCAGAAGTTGGCCCTGCTTTGAGTGGGGAGTCAGAAGAGATGACCTCCAAGGGTTGCTTCTAACTTAACCTAATTTATGAGCTTATGGTTTTATGATTTAAACAACATCAGTAACTCAATCAAGTTTTTCCAAATGCCATGTGAAAACTAAAACTGGGACCAGAGAAATAATCCCTAATAAAATATTTCTTAAAAGAAAAGAACTTTTATATACAAAAAATTAACCTTTTAAATCAGCATAAATTTCACAATGGAAATATCTTATTTATTGATTTTAGTGTCTAGTCATATGACAATGGGGACCTGAAAATTAGATGGATAGGTGGATAAGTAAATGTCCTTATATAAATTTTTCAAGATCATAACATGGTCCCATAGCATGATAACAAATAAGCTTATAAAAACTTATAAATAGCATTTTAAATTAAACAGTAAATTGTAGCCCTTGTATTCTTATGAAGGAGAAAGTGTAAATCAGACTTAATATTTTTCTTCAGAAAGAGAAAGCGGTTATAAAAGTGGTCTTGTGACTGGTTAAGAAAAAGATTCATCAAAATAACACACAGTATTTCATGGAGCCCTGAAAAGACAAGACTTTGTCAATACATAAATATACTGAAACACTATGTGTGTACAAATAGTCTCAATTTTATATTATTTTTTCTCTCTCAGAATGTTCAGATGTTCCATTGGATGGAACATCCTACCACGGACAGAAAGAAATGAAGAAAATTATGTGTGTTTTAACCATATCTAGTGGAAATGATCAGACAGTATATCCTTAAAAGCAAACTATAATCTTTTGTTTGGCTGTTTGCCAGAGTTCTGTTTTTACTTGATTCAACTTTGTAAAAAGTTATAGGCACATACTATAGACACACG
Organism: Butorides virescens; assembly: GCA_017310255.1. Taxonomy (NCBI): domain Eukaryota; kingdom Metazoa; phylum Chordata; class Aves; order Pelecaniformes; family Ardeidae; genus Butorides; species Butorides virescens. The sequence goes on along the minus strand of JADKXX010007247.1, from coordinate 21,418 downwards.
TATGTTGCCCAGAGAGGTTAAGGAATCTCCATCCTTGGAGATATTCGAAAGCCGCCTGGACATGGTCCTGGGCTGCCTACTCTAGGCGGCCCTGCTTGAACAGAGGTGGACAAGATGGCCTCCAGAGACTTTCCTTCCAACCTCAACCTTGCTGTGATTCTGTGATATATTGGTGGTCATATGTGTGGGGGTATATATAGATATTAATATATCCATACATATTTATTCATCTGTTTAGGGAACACTTGCTAAAACAGTGTATCAATTACTGCAAGTCGCCAAGACATCTTCCAGTTTCCAAAGCAGTATATTGTAATAAAGATAAAAGTTTCTGAGTATATGTTTTGATGTATGTTTTCTAATTTTGGTCCTTTTTGATTATGTTGCTCTGAACATATTTATTATGCCTCCACTTGGGTAAGCTGTATGCAATTTTGATGACAACCCTTTGTGACTCCCGGCTTTCAGAAGAGGGTAATTCTAAAACTCTGGTTTATAACTAATTTTGAACAGTGTAGCTGATTTTTACCCTCTTTCCCTGACATTTAATTTTCTTAAGACACTTTAAGACATGAGCATCCAGTCTGCTTCCCCACAATTTGTTCTATGGAACTGTGGGTTAATAAGCTAACAATCGTCATACAGTATCACCACAGGACAGTCCACCTAGTGTAGCTTCATGTCCTTGACAGTAGCTAACATCACCTATTTTACAAAAAATAGTACAAGAAACAGTAAGCTTTGAAGTTAAAAAAAATGATGTTTTGTGCTGGGTCTGTCTGGGATGGAGTTAATTTTCTTCATAGCAGCCTGCATGGTGCCATTTTAGATTAGTGATAAAAACAGTGTTGGTAACAAACATATGTTTTAGCTACTGCTGAACAGTGCCTGCACAGCATCAAGGACTCTGTTTCTCACTCTCCCTGCCCCCACAGGGAGCTGGCTAGGGGTGGGAAAGAGGCTGGTAGGGGACACAGCCATGAGAGCTGACCTAAATTAACTGAAGCGGTATTCAATACCATATAACATCATGCTTAATAAAATGGGGGAAGGAGGGAAGACCTGGAGAAGGTGTAGTTTTTCTAAGGTAGGCATTCCTTCTAGACTGGCTGGGCATCAGTCTGCTAGTGGGAGGTGATGGAGTGATTGCCTCTGCATCACTTGTTTTACTTTGTTTTGTTTCTCTTCACTTATTAAACTTTCTTTATTTTGATCCATGAGTTTTTCTTGCTTTTGTGCTTTCAGTTCTCTCCCCCATCCCATTAATCATCTCTATTCCAAAACTCTTGGCTATTTTAACATTTCAACGCTGAGTTTGTGCATTATCCATATAACATTTAACTTTCAAGTCTTGATAAACCTATTTCTCAAGGGCTACCAAGTTATAACTAGTTCCCTGTATTAATCAGGCATTATTAAAAAGTGGTTTTACCATCAAATTTTCTGCTTTTCAGCATAATTGAGTTACATTTTATTATTGTGCTAGAAAACAGGACAAGCATGGGTTTCACAAAGAAACAGCAATAACATTTCAAGATATGTATTTTTTTTCTGAGCATTTCACCTTTTATTCCATAAAAAGTGGCCAAAGTCAAACACAGAGTCCAAACAATGACAAATATCTGCTCTTTCGTATCCCCCTTGGAAGCCTAGTCTTTTGACAACTTGCAAGTCCTCAGATGATGAAAGGTGACTCCATTTGAGTACTTTTTTACACAAAATGGGCATGTCAAATTTCATGAGATAAAGAGCTCCCAATGGTTTAGAAAGTGAATGCCTCAAGGCTGCTTACAAACCTGTGGCAACATGATGGCAATACAATAATAATGTGCTATTTGGTATAAAGATTTTCTTGGGCTCCACAGGGTAGAGTAACGAACACACCTGTCAAGATGGCTTTTCTCTCCATTCAAGAACGGGAAAAAATATACTTACTAAGATATCTTTTGAAGGAAAATATCAAATTTCTTTTTTGAGTCTCTCTCTGGCTATAGATTTTCACAGCCTTTTTCAACACTGTTTTTTGAATATTTCTTTAAACATCATGGAAGTCATCTCACCCATATTTATGTATGTTACAGTACTTAGAGTGATTTGATAACAGTGAAAGATTAAAATACTGTGATTTGGATCTGGCTTCAAAAAAGAGGGGAGCAGAAAAGCCGCAGTGAAAGCATAAAACACAACCAACCAAAAACCCTTACTATGCAAAACTAACAAGTAATGGCTACACAGAGGGAAAGTAATTTTCACTGAGTGGCACCATGATGCACAGTTTAATATAACAAATCAGCACTACTCAGAATATGGCAACATATTCAAATCCAAGAGATGTCTTCCTGAGGAAATCCTGTGCATGATAACGCACAGACTCATTCATACAAGTACTTTTGTATCTGTGATACTGATACCACAGATACATTCAAAATCACTGGCCTGTGGCATCCACTTATTGATGCAGAAGAAAAAGAAACTGGAAAAAATGTTTTTTTTAAGAACAGCAAAAGTACCGAGAACATGCATTTACCAGTCTTTTCCTTTTACATGAATGCAGCCCATTAATCTTTTTTCTGGAAATTAATACATCAGTTGGGGAGATTTTAAAGATAAATTCAGTGTACTGAGAGAAAATGGACATCTAGAAAGGCTCCCACTGAGCAGCAGTCAGTTACTGTGTTAGACACAGAAGAGCAGCTTGACAGCCAGATACACCCAGCCCTGATTGTAAAGGGATTTTTGCTGTAAAATCTCAGGGATCTTCCACATTTCTATGCTACATGGTCAGACTCAAGAAGTTAATAAAGTTAGAAGTGATAAGGAGCACTGAAGTAAGGTGGATAAGGGTCAGGAATAACAAAACAAAGAGAAGTCATGATTCTTAAAATGTCATCCCTCTCTTTCTTTCCCTCCTTCTTCTTAACAGTGATTCATTGTACAAGTGGGCAAAAATTTTCAGCTATTTCCAAGAAACACAAAGGAAAAAAAAAAAAGATAGAGAGTCAGGCCAAAGTTTGTTGGCCAAGCTTGTAAGTCCCTCTGCATTGACACCTAAAATTTTCATACATGAAATGGTAGCCTAAATACTAACAGATTTACTAATAAAGAAAAAAAAAAAAAAAGGAAGAAAAACCACCCTTAGTTAAAAGGAGATTTTAAAACTGCTTTAGACATAAAACACAGGTCATAGAAACTATCCTGATTTTAATTCTGTCTTCACTGTAGGTTTTTTCCTGTCCTTTCATATTTGACATATTCTTTAAGATGACATTCTGGGATATAGTTCAAAAATGCTAGTGTTTATTATATACAGCTTTAAATTGTTCTAATGAGTACTGTGCACTTCTCATAAGAAATAAGAAAATATGGTTTCAGTTCCCAATTGTTTTTTATCTCCTTGCTATAATTATGCAAATTTTTCAAGGAGACAATGAGGGAAGTGTATTAGAAAAAGAATTCAGAAAATGTGGCATAACACAAACATTCTAGCTCAGGTTATTGCTGTATTTCTGAGAAATGCAGTTGCAGAGGAATTCCACAAATGAAAATGAAATCTTTATACTGAATTACATCACAATATGTTTGTTTCTCTGTATATTCAATCTGAAAAAAATTTGAAGAACATTCAGTATGTCTGCAGGAGAAACTTCGTTGTAGATAGCATCCTTACTGAAGTAAAAAGAGGAGGATATGACTATGCTTCTGAGTGTAGCAAAATTGGGAGGATACAATCCCATCACTCCTATTTAGTTTAAATATTGCTGCCGTTTCTTCTTCATAAATGCTATAAAACCAATTTTATATGTCTCAGAGAAACTAAAAATCGGAGTTTACTGCTTTCTGTTCATTCTGGAAACTTAAAAAAATGAAGATAATAAGCATTTTATTTCAAAACTTGATGTCTTATAATTTCCTAACTTCATAAAAAAGTGGAGTATGTCATTGGAGTACAAAACAATAAAAGAGTAATAAAAATCTAGAAATGGAAATTACAGGCATAGGGCACTGAGACATTTTTTCTGATAAAGCTTCAGAAATCCCAGTACTAGCAAACAGACTCCGGTTGCCACAGAAGTTGTCAGTATTCTGGAAAAACCGCAGCTGTACTTTGAGTCCCACAGACAGCTAACTTCTGACAGCTGTGAATGGTTCTTTGTAAATGTAGACTTCTCTCTTTGACTCAAAGCTGAGCTTCTGGAAAAGCTCCAAAACAGCCACTCTTGTGTGGCTGAAAAATGCTCTAAATGCATGCTAGGATATGGCATGGCAGACTAGGCATATCTAAACGTGCGGAAAATCTGCCGTTGCTCTATCTTTCTTTCCCAATATAGGGATTGCAAGTTGTATGTTTTGCACTTCCTGTACACTTAAAACTGAAGAACATCAGTAGGTAAAAGGAGTACCGTAGAAATGAAGGTCAAAGACACATTGTAATAGAATGCTATTGAGTTAATGTAAACAGTAACTTAGGTTTCAAGTACTGAAGCACCTTATCAGAAAAATAACCTCAGTTACTACAGATATATCCAATTCTTTATCGTACCCAACTTGCAGAATTATCAAAATACCCAAACTCACTAAGCATGCACCCCTGTGTCATGCATGTGTGAAAATCTCGTCAAAAAAGGCAGATTCTGCTTTACTGTTACGGGGTCAAATTAGTAGTGGAGAGTATATGCCTATATTCACATACCCTGCCTGTAGGCAAAGAGAAAACGCAGCCACTGTATCTTGGGGAACAGTTTGATCACTTTTCCTCTGTAATTATGTGGTATCTTAAAGAAGGCAGATGAGTGCTGAACGATGCACTACTACTGAGTAGCAAGGCACACTCCCCAAAAAAGACAGAGTTATACTTGTATATATAATATAGGAGAGTTATCCATAGGAGATATATGTTTGTTTGCTCTCCTGTACATACACACAGACACACACACACACAAATATTGTTTAGAACAGTTACACCTCTAGGTATTTCATATACACTCTGCCATCTACAGAGCCACTCCTCTTTATGTTTCTCTTTAACTAATGCCGGAAATATTTTCCTCCCTTATCATGCAGCTATATCAGTTTTCAGTGGAGAAGAACCTTATTCAGGGGTCAGGCTGACCTTAAAAATCTTTGGGACAAGCAGATTCAATACTGCCTTTGAAATATGATGTGACTATAGGCTAAATGAAAAAAAGGCAAGTGTATGTATTTGCCCTTGTATTGTTACTTTCTCATATCTGCTACATAGAAAATACTGAAAGAGAATAGGAAGGTATACCCCAGAAAAAAATGTATTTATGAATTAAAATTGTCCTGCTCAAGTACAAGTCATTAAGAAAAGACTCTTTTTCCATATTTTTCAGTATGTAGTAGGCATTCCAGAATGTATTCAGGTTTTTTCAGTACGTATTAACTAGCCGATTTCAGAGAACTAAATTAACTTCATCACAAAGTTAATTCACAGAGGAGGAGCAAATACCATGCTGTGAAACTGAATTCTGAAGTTTTATTCAGTTAAAAGTTTTTGCAATTATAGTCTGGCACATTTATGTATCCTGGCATTTTAATGGAGAGCATCTTACAAAGTAAGTGATCAGATGGAAACTTACAACACTACACAGGAGAATTCATCCGGATCTCAAAGTTCATCTCACATTAATCTTAGAGTCTCTGGAACTGGTTTCTATTTACACGAGAATATTCAAGAGTCTGGTAATTATGATCATTTATTCTCCACTGAAAAAGGAAGATAGGCATGTGGGGTGGAAGGAAAGAAAATAATATCCGTGTATTCTATTCCGACAGAACTAAAGAGGATTTTTCCCTTGATTGCAAAATTATCTTTTCCAGATCTTTGTAAACTCTGTGCTGTTTACAAATATATTTTTACATTTGGAAATGTAACTGCAAGCATTGACCTTCAGTTACTGAGTCATTTCACATCTTCGGTGAAAAAGTCACCAAAGGAAACTATAATTTTTTAAAAGAGTGTTGTCAGTGTGTGGAGGATCTAGCCAACATTAATAACCACTGTGCTGAGCATTGCAGCTTTGTACAGTTCTTTTTATGTTGGCTAATTTAAATCACTGAAAAAGTAACCCTGCTTTTGTTCATTTAGAGTTTGAAAAGGTCATGCCAAACTACTATATGAGCAAATTGAATACTACAAACGGTCAGTGACTAAAAAGGAATTCTTAGAGTGGAATGCCAGGCTAAGGTTTCTCACATAATTTGGAAGATTATTAACTACTTTTCCTGGTTTTGGCTGGGATAGAGTTAATTTTCTTCATAGTAGCTGGCATAGTGCTGTGTTTTGGATTTAGTATGAGGATAATGTTGATAACACACTGATGTTTTAGTTGTTGCTAAGTAGTGCCTAGACTAGTCAATGTTTTCAGTTTCCCATGCTCTGCCAGGTGCACAAGAAGCTGGGAGGGAGCACAGCCAGAACAGCTGACCCCAGCTGGCCAAAGACTTATTCCATACCATATGATGTTATGCTCGTGGGGAGTTGTCTGGGGAAGAGCAATCGCTGCTCGGGGACTGGCGGGGCATCAGTTGGCAGGTGATGAGTTATTGCATCACTTGTTTTTTCCTGGGTTTTGTTTCTCTCTCTTGTTGTTTTCCTTTTTTTTTTCCCCAGTTATTAAGCTGCTCTTATCTCAACCCATGAGTTTTCTTATTCTTGCTCTTCTGATTCTCTACCCTATCCCACTGGGGAGGGGAGGATGAGCGAGTGGCTGTGTGGTGCTTAGTTACCAGCTGCAGCTAAAACACAACACTACCATAAATGAAAAAAAGGATGTGTAAACAAGCCAAATGAAACAAAGTAAAAATAATAAAGGTTTAGATCTGTAAATGTTTTCACAAAATATAAAGGCCTAGCCTGTTATGCTCAGAGCTTCCTCCGACTGGGAAGAAGTGATTTTGAAACCCATCAATTTGAAGAGACCATTAAACTCCTGTTATCAAGTACGTTGGTCAAAATATCTTATTACTGAACTTCTGTATAAAAGGTGTAGTCTCACCACATTTTATAAAGAAGTAGTATGCTGTGAGGGGTATAGTCTTCCTGGAAAGTTCCTTGAATGTTGTATTTGGGATAGCTTAGCCAAATACTCTGGTTTTAATGATCTATAAACCAAAAATTTGGTATCAAATGGCATTGATGTTCAGAGACACAGAGCTGGAAAGAAAAAAAAAAAAAATTATAAACCCCAAGATATTAACCTAAGCATAGAAAATATATTTCATATAATAAAATAAATATAGGGTTTGTGGCAAAATCAAGTCATATTAGATGTTTTACAAAGAAACCGAAACAATGCCACAATCAACAGACTAACAACAACAGAGTAACAGGAAGAAATAAAATAAAATCCCTGTTAGCAGCTTTCAGAATATTGTAAGGGATCAAAAAAAGCCCCAGAATTCTCCAGGCAAATCTCCTTGATATTAGCTTATATTATTTAGACTGAAAATGCTATGGGCTGGTACTAAAGCCAATGCCTTCATATGACAGCTGGTTTTAACTGCTTTTTAAAAAACAGTTTTATACCTGATAAAAATGTAGTGCTATCCTAACATTAGGTATTTCTAACATCCTCAGTATAAGTGCCGTTACCTGGTTAACTTGCTGATGGTTGAGGTCAGAAGGTAGCTGTGGTGAGTCATAAAGTTAAGGCTGGAGACAGGAGATATCCCTCGCTCTCTGAGATGGTATAGGTATTATGATAGTTATTACTTTCTTGTTGGAGCATATATGTTGAAGGATATGGCAAGGAATGACCTCTTACAAGACCTTTCTGTGGTAGATATTAGGATGTAGATGATACATGCAAGTGTGGCATGTCAGTCATGCTAAAGAGATTTGTTAAGTGTTTGACAAGAGATGGCTTCTGATTCTCCATGTTCCAAAACCAAATGGACTGCAGAAAAGTTAGTAGGTCAAAAAACAATGCTAGAAAAAACTGAGCAGAGCAACGAAGAGATTTGAAGTAATTAGTTCCTTTTAAGACTTAAAACATCTCAGCAACCAGCTGTGAACTTCTCATGTGCACTGTTTTTCTTTTGGGAGATGTGAAGGGGGAATGTAAGGCTAATTAACTCTTGAACAAGCTTGTACTGAATTATAACACATCATGGAATATTTTGATACAGGTTAATAATAAAAATTTCTGTTAGCAGTCTGACTCAGTCAAACAATTTTTATCTGCCTCAGAATCTTTTGTCCCTCAGATTTGTTATTTCATCTGTTTTATGATTAAAGACTTCCCACAGACACAATCTCAGACTCAGATTTCTCATTACTAACCTTTAAATAACATAACATAATGGCATAGATCTTTCATGTAAGCTGTTTCTCTTAATTTCCAAAACTGAGGTTAGCAGCATGGATTTTTACTCATGTTCAGTGAGTACTGGCATAGTCAAAAATAGATTCTTGAACTTGAGTTTCTCCCATCTAGCTTTCAGCACTTAAGTGAGCCTTTAAATTATCTTATATCCTTACCTTCTCTGAGGGACACAGGGACATAGTCGACTGAAAGAAATAGCTATCTTGAGAGTGTGATTCAGTTCTTAAGGAGGTTTTTAACACCTGCGTATCATTAAGTACAGAGGCAGCCTAGAGCAAATAAGCCTCTCAAAACAGGCTCCAGTATCTATTTCCTGTGCTTGAATTTTTCCAGTAAGAACAGCTAGTCTCCCACATGAGTGACTTCTTGCCTCTTCAGGGTTAGGTGTCACAGAAGGGCTCTTCTGAGCAGAACTGTTTTGAATTCTGTTGTGATTTACCTGAAGTCCATCTCAGATCCCTTTTAGTATGCAAGCCCCTGAATTTATCCATAGGTTTAACTCAAATGATTATTTACTGTATTCCTTACTTCATTGAAGTTTTAACTTTATAATCTGTTGTTATGAATAAACTTTTACTGAAACTTATGTAAAAAAAAGAGAGTAAAAAACAATGATAACAATAAATATCATGTGTTGCATTATCTCAAGTTTAATTTATCTAATGTATGTCAGATGTCTAAGCAAACACTCTTTAAAGCTTTGGCAGTCTGTAATTTAACAGCTTTAGTTAATAGTTTCATTCACAAAAACTACTGAAAGGATTCTTTCTGTAGTGGAAGAGTATTCAAGGCAATAACTAACTTTAGCAGGTGTGCAAATGATAAAGCAAAACTGTATGGCATCTCCAAAGCTATTTCTTGTATTTCAGGCATGCAAAATTTGCTCCTGCTTGCAAAATGAAAAAGAAAATTATGTAATAAATAATGATAAAATAATGAAAAAAAATATTTTACTTATCTTGAAACAGTTTTAAAGTGCTGTATTACTGGTTTGACTGTCCACTGACATCATGTTCTGCAAGACAGAGCTCAGAAAGAGGAACAAACTTGTGAGTGAGGAACCTATAGGTAGTTTAGGTTTAAAGCTTAACTTGAATATATGCCAGGCATATTATCATGGACAGAATTTGGGAAATGGGGTGAATATCACCTATTTACAACTACTTTAAAAGAGTAAAAATATGAACTTTCAATGAAGTACCAAAAAGAAAAGTAAAATATCTCTGCTCACAGATTTTGTTACTGGGGCTTCCATTTTTGTGGACTAATAGTATCAGTGGAGTGAATGCTACCTGTAATTTCAGAATTTGGTCCAGAATTAAACAAGATTTATGTAAGTTAGGAAACTCTGCAATAAAACATAACGATAATTTGATTAGGGAAAAAAAATTAGTAATATGGCTATGCCTCAAAATCTGAAAGTATTAATAAAATTTTTAAATTCGTAACTGCAGTTTAATAAAGATTAGAAAATGAAACCAAAACCAGATGGAGGTACATCATAATAGTATGTGCTAAATAAATATGAGATGATTAATTTATGATAATATGTTACTATATGATAATACAACATGAATTCATAATAGTTTTTTTCAAAAGATGAAAATATTTATTACTTCTTACTCTACATAAGTGATAGATATAATATTTAAAAATGCACTCTTTGTTTGAAAGAGTATGCTGTAAGCAGCAGCATATGATATATGACTAGTATTACATACTTGTGATATCTACAAGGGTCAGAATGTTTTTCATGATAGTACTAGATCCCTCCAGTTAAGAATTTGGAGTGAACATATGGGACACACAAGTCAATTAAATCAGTATTTGTCAAAAGCAGAAATAAACCATGTATATTTTATAGTAGCTTTCTGGGGTTAGTGTGGCAAATTAAATTATGTTGTAGTCAGCAGTCATTACTGATAAATCACATGGCAATCATTATTCTGGATATCCAGCCAAACCTGCAAATTTCATTGGTGAAACTGATGACAGCATTTTTATGGGGATTTTATACTTTCCTTTCAGCATAACAAAGACACTTACTCCATTTTATCTTGGATGTGAAGGTTAACCATTGAGCTCTATTAACTGTATGCAAACAAAAAAAAAATGCAGGTTTAAAGCATCATTAAGAATAATGGAATATGTAATGGGAGAAAATAAAATATGAATTAGCAGAAAACTCTTTTCATTAAACAAATTTTTTTGACTAAATAGTAGTTGCTATGATAAAAAAACCATAAGCACAAAGCAAAGAAATTGATTTCTTATTATGCTATTCACATGATATTTTAATCCATGTATAACAGCAAAAAAAGGAACAAACAAAAATACCACTTTTGGTTATACAGGTCTGATATCACATCCTTAACGTTAACAGAAATGTTCCACAATCCGTATGTTCATCCACATCAATTTAACAGAAGAACAAATGAAAAATACTTACTATTATAGATATAATTACATAAAATACTTAGTCATACAGTAATTTTCATGTGCACTTGCTAGCAACCAAACATACTATTTTTTGAAAGAGAACTAAAGATGTTTCTTGTAATACTAAGTTTTTTAAAGTACTTTTGCTAATGCAGGTCTGAATATTGATACAGTATCTGCCTTATGATTAGTAGCACTATATTTCCCCAAAAGTCCCACCCAGGTCAATAAGACTACAGATGACGAGGTATAAATATAAGTTAATCTCTTTATAGTTATATTTAGGTATCTTTGGGTTTAATACATTGACTGACCATTCACCAAGTATATATTAAGACCACTTGATTTTAGGTATCAGCTCAGGCACTAAGCTAAATGCATTATGTCCCCATGATCAGTAGAGAGGGACATGTATTTAGAGAAGATTTCAGGTGACATAAGTAGAATCATCCTTTGAGATGTCCATCTCACATCATTATCTATAGGACAGTGTTTAAGATTAATTGGTCCTTGTTTAGACACAATGCATGGGTGCATAGTAAGACTATTTCAAAACATGATACCTGTCTGCCTTTAAAAAGTATGTTTTATTTTATAAAGCTAAGTAAAATAGTTCTTGCATTTCTTACAATAGTTGGGAAATTGTTCAAGTGGAAGGAATTAATTTCTTTTAGCACTGTATAGACGCATTTCAGAAGTAGGTAACATTTGGTAAAGGAAGACAACTTCCCAACGAAACCTGAAGCTTGCAGAACCTACATAGACTTCAAAATGCTAAAGTTTATCTTAGACAAGACAGACTTCATGATTTAGGTACTGATACTGTTATTTATTAAACTGCTCTGTTGCCATCCATTTCAGAAATACATTTGCATTTTAAAAAATGGATTGAAGCAAGACATAAAAGGACATTAAACATTTCCAGGGTTTTACTATATTAAGAGTTAGATTCATTTTCCAGATGAGATATTGGAGAGGGAGCTCTGAGAAATGAACTGAATTAATTCAGTAAAGTATCCCATATTCCATGGAAAACATTTCAGTTAACAGATATCATTTTGCTTCACTTCCTGAAATGAAGACTGTGGATAATATTTCCTTTCACCTCTCCTTCATCTGCTGATTCTACTTCAGCTGCAAATTTCCAGGTAGCCAAGTACAGTTAGGTAACTTCACTCTATTCAGTTACCACTGGATTTCAAGAGGACTGACACTCTTACTCAAACCAATTTTTCTCTAAGTCATAGGCTGTAATATGGCACTATGTATTGATACTATCTGATCAGCTATCTCTTAATAGAGAATCCAGATGCCATTTGCAACTACTAGGTATCACCATCATGGCAATAACCATAGTAAAATCCCATGTGGCTTTCTATTTAAGCTTTTTAGGCTGTTAATGTTCCACAGGGATATGTAGAGAAACCTAGAGCTGAAACTACATTAAATCATAAATTTGATACCATTTCTATGCAGAAATAAACCGTTTATCAACATTTTTCCTCTGAAGATTGTTCAGAGGAAATATATTTCTCTTTAACAGAGAGTATGAAAGAGCGCTTGGTATTTTATAACTAGTGATAGAATAAGGCTTAAACAATGTTTGCAGTCCATTTTGATATTCTTAGCTAAGGTGTATCATATAGTTCTTATGACTTTTTGTTTCTTTTTATTCAGTGTATTATATTTTTAGTGTCTTGCAAGATATCTATATACTTCATATAGAAAATATATAAAATATAGCTTTTATTACATATATCATTTTTCACTTAAACTAGTAACTTCACTGGTAAACTAATAAAACACCGGTATTATTCAGTTATTTTACTGATAATAAAACACAAGCAGATTCTTACTTGTGTTTTCCACTGGTCTATAATGGTTAAAATCCCTTGCTCAAAAATCATGTTGTATTTCTTCATTTTGAATGGTAAAGCACCAGTCTCCTCTTTCCGTTGCTCATTGTACAGAAACTTTAAACTGATTATCAGTTACAGCAATTAGTAAGTTAACATAATAAAGAAAGAAAAGTCCAGTCCTTAACATTCCACTTGTCTTTTTATGCATTACCATAAAAATTGTAATCAACAAAGATGCTCAATCTAGCCTGATCCCAGCCTGTGGTTCAAAGAATATGGGACCACACCACATCTTTAAAGACGGATTTTCAGTTCTGTAAAAAATTTGTCTCATAGCTTTCTTGATCTGCCAAAACTTAGTCTTGTATCTAACCAGATATATTTTAATTTAATTTAATTTAAAATAGACAGTTGAAAATCCAGATACAATGCAGTGCCGGGTTAATGGTTGGACTTGATGATCACAAAGGTCTTTTCCAACCTAAATAATTCTGTGCTTCTGAATACCAGATTATCCTGTCTGTCTTGATACAAGTTGCTTTCACTTTGACTTTCAGTAAGTTTACTTCCAAAAAAGAACCAGTAACATGAAGTAGAGAAGGCTGACTAAGAATAACAAGCTATAGTTCATGAATGCATTCATCAGTTCATGAGTTTTCAGTGCAGTGGACTTGTAACTCTCTCACCTTTCGGTTAAAAGACTGTGGACTCAAGTTTTAAACCAAGACGATGACTATCTTAAATCCAGTAGAGACATTCCAACAAAATTATCTTGTTAGTAAATACCTTGAAAAAAAAAAAACCTCTTTCCCAAATCTTAGACTACGTGTGATATCAATGCCCAGCAGTAAAATGTTAAACAGTGCTGACATCTCCAAAAGAGAATTACTGTTCTCTACAAGTTCAAAACAAGTAAACTCAGCACTACTATTTCAGGATTACTGACTGCAGGTTCATAAAAGCATCTTTTTCTGTAGTCATGTTTTGAATAGTACTGAGAAGGATGAAAGCTTGTTTGTTTGTTTGTTTTTTAAGGTCTGTATTTTGAAAAAAGAGAAGGCACTGCTCAAGAACTCACATTTTCTGTACAATATCACTATAATCCAACTCTGTGTTGTGCATGCCTTTTGATGTTACAGGGAATAATTATTTAATCCTCTGACTTGTCTGTTCAAGTGTATTGCTTATTATAACTGAAAGAATATATCTTCACACCTCTTTGCATTTATCCTTTTCCTTAGAATAATTATAATAATATATTTTTTAAATTTCTCATGTCATAATGGCTGATGACTTTGATTAAACAACTGGCCCACTAGAAGAATGTTTGCATAACATTTAATAACAACTTGATTATTAAAATAATTATGGTATAAACCAAATTATTTTATATTACTAGTGATCTATTTAAACATTAATTTTAAGATTAGATGGCTGTACAATTCGTCAAAGGCTTTGAATTCTTGAAACATCCCATTTATTTATCAGGATGTTCTAGTGAAGCTAATCACAGTACGCATGTTTCTTCATCACTCTTAGACATGTATGATTAATTAAAGAGTTTACTATCTGAAAATCCATTTTTATACCAATCTGTATCAAAAATTTTAAAATTAGAATAAATTTACCAAATATAAAACTTAAACTGACACGGATTTTAGGAGATTTTTCCCCATTATGTATACATATAACTACGTAACATCAAAAAGACAACTCTAAGACCACATTAATACCCAGTTTTTTTAAAAAGTTTGTTTTGAAATCTAACTGCACAGCCATGAATCTACTAATATGTCCTCTTCAGTAATGTGCAACATAGTTGTCAAACAGGACTCTCAAAATCACAAAGTAAGTTCACTATCATGTTCTCTACTCCTCCCGCTCAATTTCTACTCTTCTTCTCCTTCAGTTAATGTTTTCATTAAGCATTTTCCTGCACAGAGGTGCATATAGGGACACCTAGTGGCAGCAACTGATGAAAACTCCCCAGTCAGAGGACCTGGAGGAGTCACCAGTGGTATGAAATCCAGGTGATGCTGAATAGCCAGAACATGCAACTTCATTGTAAGGCTTCTGCGCTTTTACTGCAGTGAGTCCACTCACTTAAAATACAAAAAAAAAAAAACGTTCCTCAATTCCTTTTAATGCAACGTAACATAGTTATAGTGCCTATTAGGCAGACTGGTTAAACAATAGATTGATTTTTAATTATCATTGTGCAAATAAAGCTTCATGTTTATCTTAAATAAAGACCAAACTGTCTTATTAAGAATCAGCGTATTCTATATTATTAAGTGAATGCATGCATATAAATATGTGAAACTAACATATATTATGTTCATATTTTGTGAATAAATATTTAAACATACAATGTATAAATCCATAGGACTGGATTTCATTTTCAGAAATGAAATTGAGGATTTACTTTCTTTTTTTTTTTATTTTTATAAATTACTGTGCATGCAGATAGGTTGTCTTAAATAACACTTCAAAAAAATTAAAACAACAGATTATTCTCAGGCAAAATTATTCAAATGATAAAACATAAAGCCAAGCACCAGTATCCACTTATAGTCACACAGGGCTAAGTTTACAAAAATACATATATGCTCCTACCTGTCATTTACAGTGACTAGATCCGGTATTCAGAAACCGTTGAGACTTCCAAAGTTCTTGCTGGGTACCTTCATGTACCTCAAGGATCCACATTCCTTGCCGTAAATTGAATTGCCAATAACATTTAACTAGCCAGCAATTTTTTAATAAACGTTAGGAATCACATTAGTGATGTTTCTACTGAGTTACTTGGAAGTCTAATTTAGGTATAATCACTGATTTTCAATTTCTAACTTCCCCTGCTTGTTTTGCTTGTGAGGAACAGTTCAATAGAAATTCTCAAGGGATGCTTAACTCCCCCAAAGTAAACACAAGATAGGTCAGTCTCTATGTTTGAGGGATAGTATACTTACCATATTCAAATTTCTATTAACCAATATAGAGTAAAAATTTTAACCCAGCTCCTTCTATTGAATGCTTTAACCATAAAGACAGCAAACACTTGGTAATTCTCTGAGTTTCTCCTGTTAAATCTGTTTTACTTACAGTAAGAAAATTAAAGCAGAAAGAAGAATAACCAAATAGATTTGTAACTTAGGGTTACCCCTGTGTCTAAGAATATGAATAAACCTCTTTTTTAATTCCTATCCTACAATTTCCACCAGAAAAACTAAGAAGCTACCCCAGAAGAAGTATTCAGATCCACATAAAATCAGGATCCTTTTATTTCAGTTATTGTGGACAGATCTAGATACCTAATATTAGACATATTTGATTTAATATAGTTTTAATTATTTGATAATTCTAAGTATAGCAAGGAGATAAGAGAGTTGAAAAGTCAGATCTAATGTATAATGACAGAACAGTTTAGGAAAATTTTCGAGAGGTTTTTTTCCTGTATGTCACTTGATCCATGCCATGTCCTATTGAAGATGCTGAAAGCTTAGCTAGTATTTTTGGGAGAATGAAAATGAGTTGAATATGAAGAAGTAATAATAGGAAGCATGGGAATATAGAGCTGGAAGGGACTATCTAAATTTCTGCATCCTCACAGTTGTGGGTTACCATATAATAGATATGTAGTTAAAAAAAAAAAAAAAAAAAAAAAAAAAAGTCTAGAAAACTTTTACTGTAGATGGTTCTACCCACTTTCTAATACTGAAATACTGACTCAGAATCTCTAATTATGCAGTAAAGACCAAAAGCCAGACCTCTATGTTCCTTGGGAAAAAGAAAAAAAGGGGGGGGAAGAAGGGGAATGAGGGCACTGCCAATGGTTTACTGAGGCCCCTGCAATAGGAGGAAACATGTTAGAAATAATTTGCAGAATGTTCCAGGACTTAAAACATGTCCCACTTTACAAAGGAGAACAAAATTAAGAAAGAAATTAAGAGAACTCAGAATCTGAATTATACAATAAGGGAAGAAAACATCCTCCCTGACCTGAGAGCCTGCAGCAAGCCCTGAGGCAGAGAACAGATACTGTATAAATGTAGAACAACCATATTCCATCTTCTTCAAAAAGCCCTTTCCTTCCCAGCTCAACACAAATGTCACTTTCCTAGCAGGAACTGCCCCAATCAATTACACAGTATTTTCTGTAAACTTTTCAAGTTCTAGCTTAAAACCACCTTGGTTTGGTGGCCTGACTACCTATTTGGAAGACCTTTCCAGTATCTCACTTCTCAAATGGTCAGTAATTTTCTTCACATTTCTAGGCTATGTTAAAATATTATCAATGCATAAGTATTTGATGACATGCCAACATCATTCTAGTTCAAATGCTTTCTGTCTTTCTTAGTATTTAACTAAAAATGCATTTGTAAGGAATCACATGTCCTTTCAATATCTATTTGGCTATGTGTGAATATTTTTTTTTTTTTTTAATATCTCTTATGTGGACACATTTTCCATGCCCTAATTACCCTAGTTTCTTTCTGATCTTTAAATTTCATTTTAAGATCTTCTTTGAATATGTGACTAGAGCCATGCATAATACAACAGGAACTCATGAAAAAGCACATCCTTTACAATAGTATTAATGCCTGCCCACCTGTGAGGACAATCCTGCCTAATACATCATAGAATCGCATTTCTCTTTTCCCTTTATATTGATAATGCTTTTATAATGGCAACATATAGTCACTTTCTGATTGACCACTACCTTCAGATTTTTAGAATTTTGTATAAAGTTGGATCTTCCCAGTTTAAAGCAAAAGTTTTCATTCATGACTTTGTAGATGACATTATTCAATTTCATACCACTCTTATCAGTCCAGACCAGAAGAAAGTAATATATAGATACACATGAATTAAATTTATAAATATTGTGTTGATATATTGACAGTAACATTAAATTTGTGTTTATATAGTGTATGTATATTTACACATAGATGTATCTCAACACACAGACATATATAGAGATATGTGTATGTGTGTGTATATATAT
Source organism: Butorides virescens (assembly GCA_017310255.1). Lineage (NCBI taxonomy): Eukaryota > Metazoa > Chordata > Aves > Pelecaniformes > Ardeidae > Butorides > Butorides virescens. Next base: position 3,767 of record JADKXX010007247.1, on the reverse strand, counting down.
GTACATATACATATAAGTGTGTATATACATGTCATCTTGTCTGACTATCTGGTTCTCAGCAAGACCTCTAGTTTTGTATGGCCTATGAACTCTGTCCAGACCCACATACCTTATACCCTGAAATCACTGCTAAGTGACAAAAGACTGGGCTCAAAACTGGGCACCAAGATTCTCCACTAATGAATTCCATCCATTCAGATAACTCCCCTCTCAACATTATGTACTGTCCCCTTATGTAAGATTCTTGGAAATTTTGGACTTTCTTACTTCTGGATTTTCATTTCATGTGTTGAACCTTTCAGCACTCTAGGACAAAAATTTTCTGGACCAAATGCTTGTGTCACGCAGTACCAGATAGACTGATGACGTAATTGCCCTATTCCTACTTTCATTATATATCAAAATGTACATATACAGTCTTACCAGAAACAGAAGCTACTTTTCCGATAACTATTAGTCCAGGCCTACTTTATTCTTAATCACCACCCCATCCTTTAATGTCCATCCCACGTCTTAAGTTGCCATTTTAATTACATGGCTTAAGAAGTTTTTACTATGTTTCAGTTTTCTGTGTAAGTTTTAGTTTAACAAGGTTTCTGACCATTCTGTTTGGTTTTATACATTCTAGTTATTGATACAGATATCTCCTTGATAATCAGTATCTCTTCCATTCTTTACAGATTTTGTGCTTGCCCTTAATAATTTGCTTGAGGGTTTTACCTTGTGGGAATTATTTTTCATCACTGTTGTTTGGGGTTTTTTTTGTTTCTCCCCCTCTCCCCAGTGTAAACATTCAATATTGTTTGCATTTTTTTACATAAAGTAATATCACGCCTTATCTGAATTCTAATTCTGGTGTTCCTCACTCAAGACTATCTCACTAAACATTTTTGTTTCTTGGTTTGCCTTACTGAAACACTAGACTGCAGTTACAGATCCTCCACATTTTTCTGCCGTGCACCTTCACGTGAAGTGGAAAAGCTCAAAAAACCATCAGATCTAAGATTATTTTCTATCATCAGTTTTTCATGCAGATCCTATAATTCACTAAAATTAAGTCTAAATTATCCTTGCCTCTTGCTTGCTCAGTGTCTGTTCCATAGAAGAAGCTACCCTCTATCATGTTCAAATTCATATCATCCCCAACATCATTGGGTGATTTTTTTTCTCATATTTGCCTGTGAGAAATCACACACATTTGCATCATCACATAATATCAATTTGTACTTTTTTCCCTGTATTTGCAGGCATTATTATCCAGATCAAATATGTACCAGCAGATTCACAATAGATTGCGTCCCCATGAAATGTTTTTCCTACCCTTTGCTCAGTAATTTTCATTCAAGCAGACACAATCTCATAATCATCCTCAGATTTAACTTCTTTATTATATCATTGCTTAACAGTCTTTACTTCTTAAGATTTTTTCGTGCATCAACATGAAATTATTTCACCACCTTTTTTGCCTTTCCTAAACAGTATGCATCCTTCAATTCCAATATATTTCACTTACAACTTTGGTGCCTCCATGTTCCTGTTTTCCCATAATGTCTGGTTCCACACACTTTATCAACTGTTCCTGCTACTCTTATAGGTTGAAATACTGTAGAATGGGGATAGACCTGTACAGTTACAAGCTGTGTAGGTATAATCCATGTATTCATCATAGCCTTTTGTTTATCTATCTTTTCTGTTATTCCATCCTCACTCATGTTCCTCTATTTGTATTCCATATGAGGATTACACAAGTTACTTCCAACTTCCCTCCTGAGTTTTTCAGTTTAAAGGTTTTTTAGGATCTCCTGGTTTAATGAAAGGCAAATGAAAGAGAAATTAGCAAAAGGCAACACACTATAGTAATAAAGATCGCTTTATTTCCCATAAATTTAGCAGTATTTATCATTTAATGTTTGTGTGCTCAGGTGTATAATGCCTGTTCTAGTTCAAATATTCAGATATAAATTTCCACTGTAAGGAATACTCTCAGACTATGTAGACTCCATTCAAATAGAGACTAATTCCTTACTGATTTCAGTAAGGAATACAGAACTGTGCCCTCTCATGCTAAAATGCTTGAAATATTCTGCAGAATTTTATTATATTTTACTAAAAATATAATGTTAATCGTAATAAGAATGAATGGAACAGCAGCACTGTAGATCTACACTAATAACTGTTTACACCTCATGTGTGCTACTGAAATAGTCTAGCAGTCTAACAACTTGGAAGTAAGATTTTATTAAATTGGATTTTCTATTCATTATACTTTTTTAATATCTCAGGATCAGAATAATTAAACTGAAACATATCTACAATACTTACTTTTACATAATATTTTTTAACATTATTTCTTTATGAAATGCCAACTTTTCCAAAACTGTGTCACTGAAAGGGCTAAGCTCAGCCTAGCTGCCAAGGTTATTTAAAATATCTTTCTCTCTTATGAATAAGAAATTATTTATGTGTGTCTAATTTTGTGTGTCAGAGAAAAAAATAGCATAGAAACACAGACAGATGCTATAAATATGACAGGCCTTAAAAATGCAAGCATATATGCATAACCCCCCCATACATTCAAAATATAGAATTATTAATTCAAAACAAAAATGTTGTTCAAAAATAGTGAAGTCATAAGAAACTCCTGTAAAACATCACTATTTAATATCTGTGAATTTTTTTATTCCACTATCATCATATATTTTATGTGGAATATTAGAAAAGCTTTAAACGGGGGGGGGGGGGGGGGGGGAAGTGCCTAGTGCAGTTTGGCATTCTTGTCCTGACTAAAGGTAGTATCTTGGAACTCAATCTAAAGCCATTCAAAACCCTCCACTGAATCAATTGGTTTTGCATCAAAACAGGAATGTCAGAGATTCTTTAGTAATAGAAGTACTTTGTCCCACTAAGAAGCTTTGCAAAAGCTTCTACAAGGTCAGGAATATTACCTGGTTTATATGAGAAAGTTGTCTTCCATCCAAACACCAGCTCTTGCGTATTTCAGGCCTAGGGAAAGAGGATTTGAGTCACACTCCTTTTATATTTACAAAGAGAAGAATGCAGCTTTTGGGGAAGGCTGAGCATTAAGAAAAAGGTGGTCCTTTACGACCAGCCCTGGGTTTAGCAAGTTGGGATGTTACGATACGAGTCGGATCTGCTGAAGATATAGACGTGATGAATTCACATATCATAAGCAGAGTATTCTTTCCCTCCTTAGTGTTTAGACTCGCACAAGAAAACCCATGAAGGCACCACTACGTCTAGCATTACATTTGAGTTAAAACTGGATTCGAACCTCAGTGCTGTGCACATGGGATGTACTTTCTGTATGGAAAACACCTATTCAGTTTACGTACTAAAATGTACACAGCACATAACGGTAATGAATACACACATGCAAACATGTGCACATCTTTGCATCAACGCAATTAAATTACCTTTTCTTTTTTTTGAAGATCAGCCAAATAAGTAATTTCATGGAAAATAAAACCCTGAACCTCAACGTAAAACATCACCGCTGCCGCAGCCAGCTTTGCACAGAAAAAAACCCCAAACCCTTCCATGTTCCGTATGCAAACGGAACTAACGGCAGTTCTCCCAACCGGCAGCAAGGGGAGGGCGGTCAGCACAGCGTTGCCTGCTTCGCCTCTCCCCGTGGCGGCCACCCACGGCCCCCGGCAGACCAGTGCCCCCCGCTCCCCCGCCCGCCCTGCGGGGGTGAGCGCGCCCGCGGGGCGGCCCTGCGCGAGGCGGCGCGGGCCCATCCGCCG
>JADKXX010007246.1:0-70185 GCA_017310255.1 Butorides virescens | reverse complement strand
TTTACAACTTTAATTCAATTATGGTTAGTAAAGGAGGCAAATACAACACCCCCCCCCCCCCCCCCCCCCCCCTTTTTTTTTTCAGAGAAAGGGAGAAAGGAGGAGGGAGGGAATATTGTATTTGCCTCCTTTACTAACCATAATTGAATTAAAGTTGTAAAATGCTTGGGAGTTTAACACTGACCGGGCAGGCTTTCAATGGCTTTTTTTTTTTTTCCTCTGAAGAACTGTCAGTTAATGGATGAATGGATCTGATCGAGCTGGGAAAGAATATGCTAGATACATGCCTTTGAGTAAGATTTTTTCTGCCTTTATGCAGTGAAGCCTTTTGCTTTGAGTAATTCCGATCCAGTTGACGTCTGGTCAGAATTAGAGAGATTCGCCGAGACTTCCGATTTCTTGCTGCATGACTGCCTTTGCTGCAAGTGCTAGATTTGCAGCCTTGAACCTGATGCCACAGGAGATGTCTTGCAGTACTGAGACTTCCCATTTTTTAGGATGCATTCCTCCAAACCAGAGTTGTGGCATGAGGATTGGAGCTCTGAGGTGGATGATAGAAAATGCAAGCCTGCTCCAAGATCCCAGCATTTAAGCCTGGATGATTTATTAGTCTTTCTCTACTGACACACACAATGCATTTATTTTCCCTATTCATATTTTAGACTAGTAGAAGTGGAAGAAAGCCACAAGGAGTCAGAAAGACTGCAAGAAGGAATGGAAATGGGATTTTTTTCCAGCTAGGTGAAATTCAGGTATTAAATTACTGATGTAGGTCAGTGGTAGGGTTTCCCTTCCACCCCCCTTGGCTTTTAATCAGCCTGGGTGTCTTCTCCCCTAAAGGATGAAGAGTACTGACAGCCATCGCTGCTTATAATCAGTAACTCTGATGCTTGGAGTGTTGGCGATGAGATATTTCCATGAGACCTATTTAGATCTCTCCACTTCTACCAGGCTAGTTTTGCAGAACGTTGGGAATAAGCGATATGTCAGATATGGCTGAGACTCCGAAGATGATCCGCATGTTTTACATTTTTCACAAATTTTGGGTGAGTGGTTAAAACATTTCCTTTAAGAGTGTGTGTGTGTGTGTGTGTGTGTAAGAACTGAAGACCTCTGTTTGATAGTCATCTGTTACATTGTATATACCTCATGGGGGGGATCATAAAATCATTTAAAATTATTTACTTGTGTAAAGATACAATTTCTTTCACTGAGGAGAGCTGTTAAGTGCACTGAAGTAGGAGGCTAATGTATTTAATCTCATTACTGAAGAATTCCACCACGAAAGTCATCTAGGGGGTGCATGTGTGTGTGTGCATATCTGTGTGGGTGTGTGCTTTGTAAATGTATAGATAGAAAAAAACCCCATAAAACAGTTTTAAGAAATGAGTGATGTGGAGAATGTGTCAGTATTCTCTCTGTTGCATTAAGCTGCCGTTTCCAGCACTGAGCATTTTTCTTTGGATTCCTACCATGGCATTTCCACCACCGGTTAAAAATCAAGGTAGAAGGAGGGGAAGACCTTGGTGCGCTGTTCACTGGGGAGGTTCTGAAGGGAAGTGGGAGCTGGGTAAACGGGGAGGTGGGAAACCTCGGAAAATGGTGCTTCTTTTCTCTTAAATTAGAATCGTGAAACTGCACTGACAGCCATTTTATGTATATTTATGGGGCTGGTCATGAAAAAGCAATCCAAGGAAGCACTGAAATGCACCCCACAGGAACAGAACCAGAACAATTCCTACTTGTGACCTCACCTTTTTAAACACCGCAGGCATTTGACTCACTAGGAGTTGCCCATCAACCTTTTAATCAATGCATGTCATCCAGTTTTTGAAAGTGTGGGAATTAGAAGAGACAGGAGGGTTGGGGTTTTTTGGGTTTTTTTTGTTTTTTTTCTGGTTTGTTTGATTAATAATCCATTCTCTACTCCACTGTAGATATATATAAACTTTGTGCCCATTTTAAATTTGATGGGGCTATGCTATTATGCCGCTTTCTTTTTCTCTCCTTACCCTTACAGGAAATAAAATGTACGCTTGCTGCTCTACAGTAACTTTGGAACAGGACCTCAACAAAAAAATGCATATCTGGATGCTGCAGACGATCGCATTTGCTTTAACATCACTAGTCCTTTCGTGGGCAGAAAGCATTGAGTATTATGGGGAAATCTGTGATAATGCATGTCCTTGTGAGGAGAAGGACAGCATCTTAACAGTGAGCTGTGAAAACAGAGGGATCATCAGCCTTTTTGAGATCAGTCCACCAAGGTTCCCTGTCTACCACCTTTTGTTGTCTGGGACCCTTTTGAACAGGCTGTACCCAAACCAGTTTGTCAATTACACGGGGGCATCCATTTTGCATCTGGGGAGCAATGACATACAAGACATTGAAACAGGGGCCTTTCATGGTCTGAGAGGTTTAAGAAGGCTGCACCTGAACAATAACAAGCTGGAACTTCTACGAGATGACACTTTCCTTGGGCTAGAAAGTTTGGAATACCTACAGGTCGATTATAATTATATTAGCATCATTGAACCCAACGCCTTCAGCAAACTGCATTTGCTGCAGGTGCTGATTCTCAATGATAATCTCCTCTCCAGTTTGCCAAACAACCTTTTCCGTTTTGTGCCCTTAACTCACCTGGACCTGAGGGGTAACAGGCTGAAGCTGTTGCCCTATGTGGGCCTTTTGCAGCACATGGATAAAGTGGTGGAGCTGCAGCTGGAGGAAAACCCCTGGAATTGCTCCTGTGAGTTGATCGCTCTAAAGGATTGGCTGGACAGTATCTCCTACTCTGCTCTGGTGGGAGATGTGGTTTGCGAGACCCCTTTCCGCTTACATGGTCGAGACTTGGATGAAGTCTCCAAGCAGGAGCTTTGCCCGAGGAGGCTCATCTCGGATTATGAAATGAGACCGCAGACACCGTTGAGCACCACAGGGTATTTCCACACTACCCCAGCTTCGGTCAACTCCGTGGCCACTTCTTCTTCAGCTGTTTACAAATCCCCCTTAAAGCCCCCCAAAGGAACCCGCCAACCCAACAAGACAAGGGTGCGCCCCACCTCCCGCCTGCCCTCAAAAGACCTGGGATACAGCAACTACGGCCCCAGCATTGCCTACCAGACCAAATCCCCGGTGCCTTTGGAGTGCCCCACTGCCTGCACTTGCAACTTACAGATTTCTGACCTGGGCCTCAATGTCAATTGTCAGGAGAGGAAGATAGAGAGCATTTCTGAACTGCAGCCCAAACCCTATAATCCTAAGAAGATGTATCTGACAGAAAACTACATTGCTCTGGTACACAGGGCAGATTTTGTGGATGCTACTGGGCTGGATTTGCTGCACCTGGGCAATAATCGGATCTCGGTCATTCAGGACCGGGCTTTTGGGGATTTAACTAATTTGCGAAGGCTGTACCTGAATGGGAACCGGATCGAACGGCTGAGCCCAGAGCTGTTCTATGGGCTGCAAAGCCTGCAGTACCTCTTCCTGCAGTACAACGTCATCCGGGAGATAGAGGCAGGCACCTTTGAACCTGTCCCCAACCTTCAGCTCTTGTTTTTGAACAACAATCTGCTGAGGTCTTTGCCAGGGAACATTTTTTCTGGTCTGTCTCTCTACAGGCTGAGCCTGCGGAGCAACCACTTCTCCTACCTGCCAGTGAGCGGGGTGCTGGACCAGCTGAAATCCCTGCTGCAGATCGACCTGCATGAGAACCCCTGGGACTGCACCTGCGACGTGGTGGGCATGAAGCTGTGGCTGGAGCAGCTCAACACCGGTGTCCTGGTAGACCAGGTTATCTGCGAGTCCCCTAAGAAGTTTGCCCAGAACGACATGCGGGCCATCCGGGCGGAGCTGCTGTGCCCCGACTACTCGGACATCGTCGTCTCCACGCCCACGCCGTCCCCGGGCCAGTTGCCGGCCAGGACCACCCCTTCCTCCTCCACCGTGCGCCTCAACGGCACGGCGGCGGCAGGCGGCTCTGCGCCTGGCGGCGGCGGCGGCGGCGGCGGCGGCTCCTCGGTGCCGCTCTCGGTGCTGATCCTAAGCCTGCTGCTGGTCTTCATCATGTCCGTCTTCGTGGCGGCGGGGCTATTCGTCCTGGTGATGAAGCGGCGCAAGAAGGGCCAGGGTGACCACGCCAGCGCCAACAACTCCGACGTGAGCTCCTTCAACATGCAGTACAGCGTCTACAGCGGCGGCCACCACCACCACCACCACCACCCCCACCTCCAGCAGCATCCGCCCCACCGCGGCGGCGGCGGGGGGGGCGGCGGCGGGGGCAGCGCGGCGCTGCCCAAAGTTAAGACCCCCGCTGGCCACGTCTACGAGTACATCCCGCACCCCCTGGGCCACATGTGCAAAAACCCCATCTACCGCTCCCGGGAGGGCAACGCGGGCGAGGATTACAAAGACCTACACGAGCTCAAGGTCACCTACAGCAGCCACCCCATGCAATCCGGGGGGGGGCGCGCCGCCGCCCCCACCGCCCCCACCGCCGCCGGCGCCCGGCGGGGAGGATGCGCCTGTGCGCAGCCCCGCGTACAGCGTGAGCACCATCGAGCCGCGGGAGGAGCTGCTCTCCCCGGTGCAAGACGCCGATCGCTTTTACAGGGGCATTTTGGAGCCCGACAAACACTCCTCCTCCTCCACGCTGGGCACACCCGGCCCCACCCTCCCCGACTACCCCAAACTCCCCGCCGCCTACACCTACTCCCCCAACTATGACCTTAGGCGTGCCCACCAGTACTTGCACCCGGGGCCGGGGGACGGCAGGCTCCGGGAGACGGTGCTCTACAGCCCCCCGAGTACTGTCTATGTAGAGCCCAACAGGAACGAATACCTGGAGCTAAAAGCAAAACTAAACGCAGAGCCGGACTACCTCGAAGTGCTGGAAAAACAGACCACATTCAGCCAGTTCTGAGAAACAGCCCCCTTCCCCTCCCCCCGCCCCGTCCTCCCCGCCCCCCCCTCCCCCCCCCCCGCCAACCACCGCAGCTCCTTCTCTAGAGTATTTGTATTTAACAACCACACGCAAAACAAAGAAACGTAAATGCTGACCTCCCCCCCACCTCCCCCTCCTCCTTTGTTCCCCCTTTAATTCATTTTATTGTAGGGTGAAGTGCCTTGGCACAGGATTTTTCAGCTTCGGGGAATGATTCTAAAAGGGTGTGCTGTTTATTTTATTTTATTTTCAGGGTTTTTTTGGTTTTACTTTCCTTTTTTTTTTTTCTTCTTTCACTGCCTTTGGTAGTAGGAAACCACCTAGTGTGTACATTGGGCACAACACTGGCATCATGCCTGTGTCCATACGCGCTTGGGGAAGGTGGCAGGAGGGTCTCATCAGGTCATATTCAGGTTACAAGTACAAAAGTCATGGTCACTTTTTATTTTTTTTTTTGTACAGACATTGTTTAATTTTGTTTTCTTTCTGTCTGAAGAGTACAGCGCACATTTTCCCCTTTTAGCCATGGGTGAGTTTAAATGGCTTTTATGGAGAGATTAGCACACCCCGACTTTAATACAAGGTTTCCTTTTTTTAAGGATGTGTTTGTATGCTTTCTGGACTTTTGAATTAAAAAATATATTATGATCTTTAAAAGGATCACTGTAGATGTGGACAAATCATTAAAGAGTGCAGAGATATATGATCCATAACTGGTTAGTGAAAATAACTTATTGATGAAATATAAAAAAATATTTTATTGTAGCACCTATTTTTATATGCACATTAGCATTTCTCTTTCCTTCACTATTTTAGGGCCTAATCCTGCAAATTTTTACTCAGTTGAGTATCTCTACTTGTGAAAGAAGTCCCAGCTTAGGCCTTCATCCTGCAGGCACTTAAGCACACAAACAACTTTACCAATGTGTGTAGTCCCATAGACTCACTCACTGAGCAAATTTAGTCAAATGCCAAAAGATTAGGATAAAGGATGCAGAACTACTCTTACATGTAAAACTACTGGGATGTTTAAGTGTTTTTTCTTTTTCCAGGATGGGGTCCAAAGTTTGCAGATTGCTTTAAAGTGTTGCACTACATTGAGAGCTTTTTTCCCAAAGCTGATGTAGTATCAGGAGGACCTTTTAAATCACTACAGATAATGCCAGTTATGACCAAATCTTAACAGACAATCTAAGACATAATCTGATCACAACAGAAAGAAATCCTGTTCTTCTATTTAAAAATGTACCTTTTAGCAACCTCCTGCCCAGGCATCCACTTGGGCAAACTAGTGAGGGACATGTAGAAGGCATTCATTTTAGCAGAAAAATAAAAGTGTTTCATTTTTGATTTGTCAGTTTTCTTTTTTTTCTTTTTTTTAAATTTTTCATTAGTTAACCAAAATATAATGATTTTACAACTGTTGTAGCCAGTTTCTGATTGTTTAGTCAAGTACGATTGCACTTGTACAGATCCATGCGTTTACTGGCATCCTGAACGACCAAATGATGGACTGTACACATCTATATACAATGTCTTTACCCCTTTGGGCAGCAGGCAATGGCAAGAATATTCATAAACACAGCATCACTGTAAGATGGGACGACTGATGTCTCATATGTATCCCAGCACATGTGATTTTTTAATAGTTTCTGAATAAACACTTGATAAATATTTCAAATGTAAGAACATGAAGTAATGAGTATCTGAAATTTAAAATTTCTTGCCAAAATCATCTGTTTGTACATTGGATTCTCTTTACTAGCAATTATGGCTCATCAGAAAGTTCTAACATTTTTAGGCAAAACATAATGTGTTGTCTATTTTCAAAACACAACATATGGTAATTACCAGCCTATATAACGTGGATCATAGAGTGACACACAGATATGTGTTTCACCAACATACTGGATAGGATAGTTTTATATTTCCATTTTCTTTCCTTGCTGAAGTGTTCTTTAATATATGGAACAGGGTAAGTGATATTTCCCATGCATTTTTGTCTTTCTTCATTAGGTTATCATGTTTGGTATTGTTTGCAGAGTTGCTCACTAGTATATCTTTTATTGCAAAAGGGCTCTGTTCTGTTCTGCTTTTCCTATCCATGTACAATCTGTCACTTTCTACAAAAACAAAGCTATATAACTGGTTCTTTGGAATTCAAGATAAATGTTTTGTCGGCATGTGTTCTTCCCTCTATGCCACCCACACCGAGCAAAAGAAAAAAAAAAAAAGAAAAAGCATGACTATATTTACCTTGGATGGTTTAGTAAGCGGAGAATTATTTCAGTTTGAAATGCAGATATGAGGAGTGTTCTTTTGTCACAAGAGACACAACACATGGCTATTCTGTGCACTGCTCTCAATCTCCTGCAGACTTCTCACTGACACTAGTGAGAGATGTGAGTATTGCTGCCTGAGGTGCAGTTCTGGAGCCCTAATTTAGAATTACATCTTTTATAATGATTGCTGAAACCAGTGGCCTGGTTGTCCTTCCATTTAAACTCAGTAGAGGCACACTGTTGCTAAATGGGTATAAGAAAGAAAATTTCAACCTCGCTGGCTTCGTCATTCACTAAGAGAAAGGCTAACTCAGTAAGGATCGAATGAGAAGGTCCTGCTAACAGTATGTGTCCATTCATGAGTATATTTTTTTTCTCTGTGATTCTAAACTCATAAACAGGAGTTTACTTAGGTGTCAATACAAATGTAGGATCGAGTCCTTAATGTGAAAGGTACATTTTACATGGCATTCTGCCACAAAGAGGCAGCATCCACAAATGAGTAAATGAGCAGGAATTGCTTGGATTTGTAAGAAATAGCTGATAGAAATGCCTCAGCAGTCTGTTTATGCTTACATTCTGATGCTGCAATTTCTGAGGCTGGTAGTACTGCTGCTTCCATGTTTTCTACAGACACTTAATAACTGGTAATGAAAAATTTTTCTATGGGTCTATACTAAAATCAGAACAATTAATTTAAATCTCTTCAGTTTCTCATCTTCAGCAGAAAAAAAAAAGTCTGTTCTATTACTGAAGAAAAAAATTAAATGCAATCAATTACCTTCAGAAAGTGCATTCTTGAAGATAAATCCTTAAAAAAGGATACAAAGTGCAAAATAATATTCTTCAGTCCATAATTATCCTGAAACACACCTGAAAGAGCTGTTTGTGAATGAGGACTTCAGAGGAGGTAGGATTTCCCACTCAGTGGCTACAACCATGTATCATCTGTTGAAAATTATATTAAGAAAAAGTAGATGGGAATGTGACTTGACAAAGGGAGATGTGCTTCTGATTTGAAAACACAGGATAATTTGTTTAAAGAAAAAAACATTTGTATAAGAATATGACCTTTGTTTTTTTAGCAAGATAAGTGAATCCTTCTGCATTATGATCTGCTGAGTTAGTGCTGACCAAAGGGGTAAAAGTGTAAGAAGAAGAAGAAAAAAAATCCCTATTTTAAGAATTCTGAATATGATTTTAACTAGTTTTAGTTGATTATCAGATTGGTTTAGGTTGGTGTCTTTTGACACGTAATATTGAGCTTACTGAATCACTCATAAGGCCTCACCTTTCATTTCAAAATGGCATGAAATTCTGTGATAAAAGAGGAAACAAGGTGGAAAAGAATCCTAATTTCTCAATATAACTACTAGAATCAAACCATGGATTGTGATAACATGGAACATTTATTCTTATGAAGTAAAAGAAATTTTCTTTGTACTTTCTTTTGTTTGTCCATATTGTGCCAATTTAATGTCCTAAATACTAATGGTGAGTTTAGGGGTGAAATACCTTTCTCTTTCTCTCTCCCTCCCCCTTTTTTTTTTGTTCATTCTTCCCCTTCCCTTCCCTTCCCTTCCTTTCCCTTCCCAAGAGGAGGAATTTCTAGACATTCTTACACACTACTTGAAACACCAGAGGCTATGTCAGTCCCACCATAAATTAGAAGTCTGACATAAATGCAGCTTCCACTTTTAAACTTCTAGGGCCCAAATTCTCACACCTTTTTTTTTTTATTTATTTACCTCTCATTATTTTAATGGTCACTTGTAAAAATATCTTCAGCTGATTCCATATACTGCAGTATTTAATTTGAATGCTTTCCTATGTTTACATTTTTTTATTTATTTTAGGAAAATGTGTTAAGTGTGGTGTTACCTTTTCTGATATCACATAATAATTAAATTCTTAAAGTAATATAACAAAATTCATGGTAAAATATAATAAAAAAGACCCTCTATCCCATGGAAAACAGAATTTAGAAAATATATCTGAAAAGGCATGAATAGCTAATCATGGTTGCTGGTAAAATAAGAAGTTAACATCCTGGTTCTCTATGTTGTTTAGACATTTATTTAGCTGGAGCTAAAATGTCTGACCAGCATGTTGTGTGTTTCTTACAGAAACTTAATAGTCTGCTTAATGCATATGGTTCCTTCTCAGGGGGCGAGTCCATTAAGGCACTACATCCTGAAGGACAGGGTAAACAAGAGCTCCTTCATTTTTAGAGGGCAGGTTCTTTATGTCGCTCAGTGTCTCCAGGGAGCCTGAATAGCCTTTCATTTGGTTAAAGACTGGCATACTGAAATGCAGCGTCTCCAAACCAGCCTCTAGAGAAGGGGGCCAAAATCTTTGTCTTATGACTGAGAACGTTATTGGCACTACTGACATTAAACAAGAAAAATGGTGAGAGAAGAGAGAGTGAATGGCAGACACAATTCCATAGCTGTCAGCCTTCAAATGGTCTTCACATCTGTATTGATTATTTGATTATAGGGAATTTTACCTCCTTTCTGCAGCATCCATTTACTCTGGGAAATGTAGAACCTCAAGCTGAGGAGTGACAAGAGGATGGAGGAGTGGAGTGAGGAGGTTCTGTGAGATGACTGGGCGGCAGGTAGCACTATGAATTGGGTGGCCATACTCATTGTTACGTTGCTTCCTGACCCTTCTAAGAAACTTTGCATTGTTCTCTGATGAAATGAGAGTACATATATCTCCTTGCAGTCCAGCAATACTGTCTTGAGGATTTGTGTTTATCCATCTGTGTATAAATACTAACCTAATACAAATATCACAAGTCTTTACAATTTATATTGCTTTTTTCTGTTCATTATTCAGCTACATTTCAGAGTACCCAGCAGTATGATAATACTCCAGAAATACTAAGCACAGTTATGCTTTATAATAATTGTTTATTCTTAAAACACTGAACAGAACAGTTAGGAAACAAAAAGAGGCACATTTAGGTCCTAGGAACCAGAGGCATTTAGTTAATTGAATATACAAAGAAATAAAGTGTAATGAAGTTTGTAATTAAATGGTTATCAAATTAACTATTTAACTTACAGCTAATGGGCCACATTTTGCTTCTAGTTGTGTAAGTACAAAACTGGATTCCTTTGACTTAAGGAAGTTACAAAACATTTACCTTGCTCTTATGAGTTAGTTTTTTTGTCATTGAAATAAGCCATTCTCTTAGCATTTTGGTTTTGTAAAAGGGAAAATTTTCATACAGTAATGATAAACATTTGTAGTTCTGCTATGTACCTCCAAAATTAGTTACATCTATTTCCAATCTGCTGACAAATTAACTGAACATTAATGTAGTATAACACTGTAAAATTTATTGGGGAACCATATTGTCCTGATGATATGGGAAGTTCAGTTTACATCCACATATACAAGTGTGATTCTTGAGAATGATGGACCATGTGAACTAACAACATACCTTTATTTAATTCTGTGGGCTTGGTCCTGAAACCTTGAATTAGATGAAATAAATATTGATAAAAATTGTTCCTTTTGTGGTGTTTTTGCCATGGAAGATGCAACCACTTTTACTGCAATTTTTCATCCTCATACTTACAGTATTTTTAAATTTTGCAGAAAACTATAGACCATGTCAAACATAAATGATTTTTTTCCTGTTTGGACACATGATTACTATTGTATATCATGACATGGTTCTGGGTGACCTTCCAAAAATACATCTAGAGTGGGGTAAAACAAAATTTGAAATAACATTTGTCTAGTTCAATATTTCATGTAATAAAACATTTTCTTGTCATGATTTCAACAATATATCTAATATTGTGAACATTACATTATCAACACCTTCTGGTAATTTTGTACCAATCCTGTGACAAAAAGTTCATATACCTTTTTGGGAAAGGGGATAAAGTGTGAGATTGCTGTTGTCAGAGACACCATATCAACTTTATTCAAAAATACTTTTAAATAAAAGTAATGGCTAAGTTAGATTCTTAAAATAAAACTTGAAAGGTGACAATCCAGTACAGTTTTCTAATTTCTGAAAACAGAGTTTAACTACCAAGTAGATTATTATTTTAACCATCTGTATTTTTTATCATCTGTATTTTTAAAAAGAAATATGTGTGTGTGTATGGAAGTGTATGTATACATATATATGTATAAGTATGCATATATATATGTGTATATATATGCGTGCACTTATATTTATCTATATTTATCTAATTAATATTGTCTTACTGTGGTGTAAGAATAGTTCCATGTTTGTTTTCAAAGCTTTTAGACCTGGAATGAAACAAAATTGCTTCATATAGCATATGAAGCATATAAATGCTATATCCAGAGTCACGAAAAAGTCACTCCAGTCCTACAAGACTTCAACTTCTCTAACATAGTAATATAAATGTTGTTAGGAACAGAAGTTCAGCCCCAAATCTATTTTGCAACTGGCTGAATATAGATTGAGGGTCATTAAAATTCCTGCACCTTAAAACTTTACCTTTTACATTTGAAGTAGCATCACATAATAGGAGTGGCCTGAATTTATCTTTGCTCTAACTTCATTACAGTAGCAGTTAGTCAAATGGATAAATAAACACATACCAAATGTATTTATGAAAATTGAAAACGTTCTTATAAAGCTCTTACTATTAGATATCTGAATTAAGTTTTAAAATAATAAATCCATAACTGTATTTAATTATGCACTAATTATTGCATGACAAAGATTTGTTCTCTTTCTAAATGCTGAACTTAGGTGAACTATTCAGTTCTTTGGTCACAGCTATAGTAAAGCTGGTAGTCCCAATGGAAGTTACTTTCTGCTAAAATTAAAGCAGGGTTGTTCACTGTATTGGTATTCTTCAGCTATGATACAGTTTTATCATTGTAAATTCTATTTTTAAATTTATAAAATTAAACATTTTAAATGCATTTTCAGGTTGGGAGTTTATTAAGTTGAATCAAATATGTCATTACATTTATCTAAAATTTCTTAGTCATGCAATTTCAAATAGTTTTCAGATTTTTTTTTGAAGTAATTCATAGCACTATTTATAAGTGATATAATGATGTGGTTACATGAGTTTATATATAGTTATATACAGTACTGCTTATCCGGTTAGCTTTTTTCTCATAATTTATAGCAAACCCAAATGTATAGGTTGAAGTATGTTTCATGTTAAGCTCAAAATTCAAGAATATGCGCATTTTTCTTTTCAAATTTATAAGAAATGCCTACATTAGGATAAAAGATCTTGAATCATATACTTTCAAACAATGAATATTCTGCTGAATCATTTCTTCCCAAGTATAAATATCTTCCTTTAGTGCATCAAAGGAAAAATTGGCTAATCAGTGTATTTGATGCTTCTGAAGTGAATGAAAATTCTCCCCTTAATTTCATTATTTGAAAGTATGGAATGTCTTTACAGTTTGTCTTACATCTTTGTCTCTGCCTGTTTATTAGCTTAGGGAAAATACCTGCTGCAAAGGTGTTTCAAATCTCAGTCAGGTATAACATCTTCATTAGTTATAACTTTGGTTGTTTAAAGGTTGTTTGCTTTCTTCAGTGATTAAATTATGCTTGGGCTTTTAAGGGTGATATTTTTAGTTTATTTCCATCCAGAGATCGCATGCAATATAGTTAATACTTGTTGTGGAAACAACTTAAAATATTATATATTGTTGGGTCCATTAGGTTTATAACTTTAATACTTAAAAAACCATTCTAGCTCTTTAAAATAGAATTAACAGTTACGTATCATATTTTAATTTTCTGTTTCCTTGTCTTATTCTTTTTTTCCTACACATTGCTGAATCAAACTGCTTGCCTTTGTTTTGAAGTCTGCTTTTTTATTTTATTTTGAGTACAGAGCACAATTGTCTGCTGAGGGATCTAAGTTTCTTCTTAAGTGTGTATATTTTCTGTTAAAGAATAATATTTTACTCTTGGATAGCAGAATCACATGGTCTACATTTCTACCCTCCTTCTCTCTCCATTCTTACACTGTGAGGCAGTGAAGAGGCATCAGTGTTTTGGTAGCTCTGATAGCTGGAATAAGACCTTAAGCAATATCCTCATCAATGGCAAAGGAAATTATGTTTTACATAGGGACTTTTAAAAAAATTCTATCTATAGCATCACTACTGTAAATCTGTGACATGAATGCATACATGCATAAACATACACTTATATGTATGATGTCTGGGACTCCAGCTTTTGTTGTTGTTGTTGTAGCTGTTTTTTTTTAATGCATCTTGTATCAGAAAGAGGAACTGTGTTATAAGTAGGCAATGCTTATATAATGAAGATTTTCAGCAGAGTCATTTAAGTGGTAAAAGGAACTCCTTATAAACAATTTCTTATTGGGCCTGAAATGTTTCTTTTTACCTTTTTGGCACAGCAGATAATAGCTATCAACAAGTAAGTGGCAATGTATCACAATACTATGTTGAACAGTATAATCTATTAGGTTTGTTGTGCAAGACATCACTTAAAATTTTTAAATGGTAGAAGTCTACTAATATATATTGTACTAACTTGTACAATTGTACAAATTCTTTCCTAAAGAATAAGAATATGCTACTTTTTTGAGAAAAGTTGTTTCTATAAATATGAAAAGTAGTTAATATAATGATTCTGAATTCACCAATTTTTAGAAACTTAATTGAATGTATTTATAATGGTTAATAATTTTTCATCCTTATGTAATTTTATATACTGAATGTGTTCTATAGTTTTCAGTATATTTTATATACTGAATGTTATGTGTAATTAAATATTTCTTAAGAATTCTCAGATTACTAAGAAGCTTTTGGTAGATTTGGTTAGGATCAGAGGTTTAATTATGGAGAAAAAAGCACCCTCTCATCATTTTGTCTTCATAATATTTATCTTACCATCAATTGTCCAAATGAATTGGACTACATTTTTAAAATGTTAAAATATGTATCAATTTTACCTCATTTGCTATTGGAATGTTTGAGTATTATTTACTGCTCTATGTAATAATCTATAGTGAAATACCAAATTTCCCAACTTTGGTCTGATCAATACTATGTAATTTCAACTTACAGTTACATAGTGAAACTATTTTTCTTTTATGTTTGTCTTATGCTTAGTTACCCTTACCTCCTGCTCTGTGTGTTGATGTAAGGCCTCACAAATGATCATTTAATCATTAAAGCTTGATATTACTTCACAATCCTAACAGAAAGATAATTTAACACAGCAATGAAGATGAAAGTTCAAAGGTAGATTTTTATTCTCTGACTACTTCCACATGTAAATAAGTTGATTGATGTGAGTAATATCATCAGGTTCAATTAGAATTTTTGTGTAACACACTTTCATGTTTGGAGAAAAGGAATTCAAATATGTCTGACATATACAGGCTTAAGTCAGTCCTTAGTCTGAGTTCTGGTTTGCTTGATGAATTAGGTGTTTCTGAACATATTGAGGTAATGATTACTGTTACCAAAGTATTTTCTTACTCCAAAAAGGGAACTTTCTGGTTTTACTCATGTAGAAAATATGCGATTAGGTGTGTATATCAGAGAGTATTTTGATATGCTCAGAAAGTCCTGAGGACCTTGAAATCTAATGATAGTACAGCTTCTGAAATGCTTACTTTTTGTTTTCCTCTATTTTGTTTTTAGTTGAACGTTACTAGCTTGAAGAGGTTACTCATGATAATGTTAAAGCCTAATGGCAGAAAGGTACTGGGAGGGTTAATGAATGTTTTTATTTATTCAGTGATTTGAACTGTAAAGCCATATATGGAAGATAAGTAGTTACAGGTTCTAAATGTCTTAATTTTGTATTGTCTTCTAAAAGTTAGATTCTTTTATTCAAACAGGGAATACAGAATTTGAATGAAATATCAAAATGTTTAAAAGCTGTCATCCAAAGGCTTCAATAAGACTTGATGTTATTATTGTTTTTGTTGTTGTCATTGAACTCTGAAAATGAGGTCATGTCTATTTTGGGGACTTGCTGGGTTTTTAGGAAGTGAGTGAACAATGGCTAAGAGGCCTTGCATCTCTGTGTTACAACTAGCTAAATTGCCACAGTGATGAAATAGGAGCCATTTTTAGTGAAATCATGTTTTGAGAATATGGTCAACTTATATTTATCTCTCCATTTCAGACATCTAAAAGATAAGTGTTGTCAAAACTATTTCTTAATACTGAGAAGAAAGTATTTATTTCAGGGCAGAGAATCTGAAAGGAAGGATTGTTGTTATCAAAAATGAAAACGATCATTTTATTTTCATTGTCCAAATGTAGAGATGCAAAAGTAAAAACATACAGAATGTAGAGTATTGAATATTTAGAATGTTACAAAATCTTAAACTTGTACACATCCTTTTTAGATATAAACAACCTTTTAATCCGTGATACGAGAGTCTTGCATATAAAGGAGGTTTTAGCTATAGCTAGGGCAACATCAATCCAAAGAGAGACAGGTATTTTGGCCTTATTTTTTTATTTTATATAACCTTAGAAAAATCCTTTTGGTCAGCTTAGATTTTTTTTTTTTTTTATTACACAGGAAGCAAAATTCTTCATGTCAAAGTTGGAAATTATGGTGTCACAAAATGTCTCAGTGCCTGGACAAATAATCATCCAGCAGCAGTATTCCTACAGCAAACTGAAATTTCAAATTAAGATATTATGTTCTGTGACTATGGGAGATATTTGCGAGAGTGCTTTGTTGACAACTAACTGATAATTATGCCTTGTATCCTAACACCTTTCTCCCCAAAGGATCCTAAAGTGCCTTACAAAATTAGGGCCTGTTCCTGTCCTGATTGAAGTCAATGGGAGCACTGCCAATGGGAACAGCACTGGGCACTTAAGAAGCTAATAAAAGCTGCATTCAGACATCTCTTCTACCACTGAAATGTGTAACTGTTCAACTTACACAGCAATACTCCCGAGTGTTTTAAGGCAGGAAGTGAATATTATCAGATGTAGATTGCAAATTTTAAAAATAAAATATAATTTTAAAGGGATACATCGTCCAAATATTAGTGTTAATATTCCAGCTTTTGGTCAAGATTTCTGTTTGAGACTTCATCCAAACTTTTTTTTTTCATTTTTTTCAGAAGATTTGAACATTAGTTCCAGTAGTTCTAACAGCTGATATCACTTTCATTATTCATAGGTTGTATACACCTATGTATATTTTGGAGCTCAGATTCGCATTTTTCTTGTGCAATAGTATAAAATAATTGCAGAAAAATATAACATGGAAATATAAGAAATTGTCTGTATTTATTGTATATTTTTGCTGATTATTTTTTAATTGCTACCTGAGGAAAACTTGATATTATAATCAGTATTTGGCATATATTTCCATACTCTTTCATTTTATATGAAAGCAGCTGATTGCTGTGATATGTCAAGGATAGGTTTTGATGTTTGTATACCTGGGATGCCAGTTGAAAGTAAGCTTGATGCCATGTATTTTGATATTTTTGTTTATTTTTAATATAGGACCTTTCATATAAAATTTGGTTGCTACAAAAACACTGTGGCATGCATTGATACAAAAAAAAAAAAGGTGGGAACTAATGGAGATATTTGTAGTACTATGAAAAGGCCTGATTTTTTTTTTTTCACTCAGCATTTTTTCTCAACCATTCATATTGGTGAATGATTAAATAATTAAATTATTTAACAGTTTTAAAATTATTAAAATTTAACAAATGAAAGAGAAAAATTTTCAAGTTTTAACTCTATCCCAGCCAAAACCAGGACGACACCGTAAAAAGTTCCTTAGTTGTTGAACTGTTCTGTTTTACTCTAGTTAGATGCTTTAAGATGGGACTGAATAACAAGCAGCTCCAAGAGTAACTAAACATCAGAACAATTTATTTAAAAGACTATCAATCAACTGAAGTGCTTGAATCAGATGGTGTATACATGCTGTATATTCAAAAACAAGTTTGAGATTACAGGGCTAGATAAATTCAACACTTAGTCTTATTGAATCCTTCTAGTCTTGCTGAATAAATGTTTATTAAATCCTCTGGCAAAATCACAGAAGATGCAACTTTGCATTTTTGACATGTCCAAGATGAAAATACTCTGTATAGTTCATTGAAATACTATATTTACCTTATTAAAAAAAACAAAAAAAGCCAGATGTAATCTCAATTTTAAAGAATGTTCTCTTTTTCGTGCTGTACCTGGATAAAATATTTACAATGCAACTAAATTCCATTGGCCATCCCAGAGCATAAATTTAAGAAAGTGGTTTATAAAAGGGTGTTTCAAAGAAATCACAACATATTGTATACATCTATTATATAGATGTGGCTTTCAAGTAGTTTTGAATGTGTTAGAGGAAGGCACTCTGTTAGAACTTAATTCAGAATTAATTCATAAAGTCAGAACTTAATTCAGTTACAACTTAAATATCTCTCTCTGCTAGAAACGCAGTATTTTACAGCCTTTTATAACAATAAGAACCTGGAAATATACAAACTACTAAGTCTGTGTTGGATGAACAAATGCCATGCTTTCTTACCTACATTTCTGGTTAGAAAACTCACATCTTCCCAAAAAAGAATTTGTCATAAGTAAAAATAGTTTGACATAATTGTTCCAGAAAGCTACAGACAGATAGGGAAAACAGCCATTGAAGTTAACAGCCAGTTCTTTTCATTTTCTTTCATATGTGTTTTCAATAAAAGTATTATATTTTTAATACTTTTATTTAAGTCATTCTTACGTCATAAACACATTTTATAGTTTGTAGTTTAAAGAAAGACATATTCAGGTTGATATTGAACTGTCTTTTTTACACACACACACAAAAAGTAAGAAAGAAGCAACTATGCATGTGCTGATGACAGGCCAGGAGGAATTTAGCACTTCAGTCAAAAGTAGGATTAGATTTTATCGTTAAAATAGGATTAGAGTGTGATCTCATGGTCACTTAATATGTTTCCTAATAGATCTTCCCTGAGGCCTGTTTTTGCAGTCCTTAATCAGGCAAAACACCCAAAGAAATCAGTGCACTTTTGCTTAACAAAGAAGTTTTCAATCTCTTCTTTGGACTTCAAGTTATTTAATTCATACACAACTATATAACAAATAAAGGGCTAGATTACAGTTACTCAGAAAAATGTAAGATGAAGTCTTATGTCTTTGAGAATCTGGGCCTAAATGACTAATGCAATACTAAGATCATATATCCATCTTGTATTAAAAATAAATTAGCTATTGTCAAATTCTGCATTCTTTGCTAATTTCCATCTTGCTCAGCAAAGCATTGTAGGATCCTTTAAAACCTTTTGTATTGTGTTTCTTCATTAATAAATATTTTGTAAGACATTACTGGGTACTACAATACTTTTTAATTTTCATTATCTTCCATTAAACATGGTTTTACTGGAATATCTGTAAGCATTATAGAAAAATATGAACTTTGTACTAGAAAGTGAGGTCAAAATAGCACTTTTTTTTTTTTTTTTTTGGACATGCCTAATATAAAAAAACCCACAACATACCTTTTTCCTGAGAAAGTGCTGTTTTAAAAATGTATTTTAGAATTTGTTAAATAAAATCTTCCTGACAAACAAATCATGGCTTTGCCTAAAATAAAAACAAATAAACATTGAGTTTATCTAGTTTTATACTGAACTATAACCTTGGTCAAAAGTGAATATTGCTCAATATTTAAACGTGTATGACTAGTCTTGCCCCCCAAAAAACCCAACAAAACCTGTTAGTAAACAAATTTTTCATCTAAACTGCTAGAAACAGTTGCATTCAGCTATCTTACAGATTGTAGTGCTTTGTACTCTTAAGTTTAATTATATAACATAGGAATTAATAGTATAAAATACACATTTTCATACACAGTCATCTCATAATTGCAGACTATAACCACAGATATTACTAACGCATTATGTTAAGTTTCAAAATACTTTAATTAATTAACAACTAAATAATTCTTTAAGATTTGTTTTAATAGATCTTTAAAAAGTCATATGCAAAAAAAAAAGTAAGATCAAGCAATGTTATTTCACAGGATGGTTTTAAATGTGTTATTGTCAGATAGAATGTATATTTAAAGTGCAGTTCTATAGCAAAAATATTAGTTAATATATTGATGATATTTAGACTTGCATGCTCTGAACCATATGAGTAATTTTACTTTCAGAAATTTAATAATATCACTAAAAGCCACTTAAGGGAGTAAAATTGTTCATATATCTAAGTAGTTGCAGGACTGAGTCTTCAATTTTTGATTGTTTGATCAATTGGAAAAAAATCTACTGAATATTTACCGGAGCTTTTGTTTTCACAAAATTGGTTCATGTATTTTTGTCTGACAGCTTCCTATAGCAATGAAAAAAAAACCCTTCACTTTGTACTTTATACTTCAATGAACAGTAAAGAAAGCAAATATCAAATAATATTAATACCTCAGAAATACCGTGAGATACTTAACAGAATAATCCAAAGACTATCTTTATGTTTCTAATATTTAAGTTTGCAGTATTAAACATTAGAAACATTAGAAAACATAATATATTATATACATAACTTTATAACTATTGACACATTTGCTATGTATACTTTTTCTCTTACACAGCATCATAGGTGTACGTGATATCTATGTATGCTTATAAATGTATATCAAAGTCTTATGTACTTTAAAGCACATTAGACTTAAATTATGCAGCAAAGCGCCACTGTAATGTATCTGACAGTTTCTTTGAACTCTGTTACAATGTTAGTTTATTAAATGGCGTCAGATAATTTTCATTGTTACTGGTATACTTCTGGGGAAGAAAAAGGCGGGATATGAAATGAAGACTCTTTTCATCCTAGGCACTTCACAAGAGAAGAGTTTTTTTGCAATATGATGCCTCCTGTAGTGCAGTGAGGCATGAAGCAGTATGAGAGGTAGACAAAACTGAGGTATGTCATATGAGGGAACGCTACTTCATAGGAAACATTCACAAGGGGAAGACAGCTGTTGTTATGAACTATTAAAGCCAGCAGCAGGGTGTTCTTTTCTTTCAAGCTTTTAGAAGCCCGAGATGGCATTTCCTCCTATCTCCTTCCCTCTGCTCTCCGTCCTCCTCCCTCTCAAAGGAGGTCTGCTGTGTCAGGTAGCTTTCATCATGGCATGCACTGAATCATGAGGGTTCTGCCTTTTGTTGCCCTCTCTTTTGCCCTTCAGTTAAAGGTTATCTGGAACCGGGCCTCAGAGCTCCAAAGAAGAACTCCTATGCTTAAAAAAAATACCGTGGGCAGGACTAAAGAGAAATGACAAGCAGACAAGCTGAAAACCTACTGAAATGGCTGAAAACGGATGTTGTTTGGAGGGAGATGCATTTATAATTGTATGCCTACATCTATGGAAGTGACACTAGAGACATCTGCAACTTAGTACAATTGTAAATTGTATGATTATTAGTTAGACAGAGTGGCCTCTGATTTTCAAGGATGGAGTAGGGGATGGGGATGACAAAGAGGAAAACTGAGGTAGCAATAACATTAACTATTCTTATTAGACCAAATTAGTTAGTCCTTAGTTACATACACGTAACTCCTTTCACTTTAGTAGGCTTGTTTTGCTTAAATCAAACTATGTGTGATTAGCTGGGAGCATGCTTTAATTTCTGTATATATATACATATACAAAAATACATTTACACTGTGGTTTTTTACACGTTTGTAGCAAAATAGCAGCCTAAGATTTTAATGATAAAAATTTTATAGCTGTAATGTCCAAGTTAAATAATTTACAAATGATTTGTATAATGATTTCCTGTGAAGATTAATATATAGTTTGTGGCCTTGATTTCTCCACATACCTTATACTGATGAACTCTGTTGACATTTCTGTCTGGCAGTTACTCCTGGGTTAGATCAGACTAAGTGAAAGGATGTGCAAAGGATGTGTCCAGAGTGCATTAGTCTGCTGAAGGAAAAGTGGTGGGTGAATTCTTGTTGCTTTATATTCTTGAATATATTTTTGAAAATATTATTATCATACTCTAAAGGATTTATAGTTATGTACCATAAGCTGTATGCATTTTCGTGATTCCAAATTATCATTTGTTATAATATTTCATTGTGAGAAGTGCACTTTATGCTCATGTTAATTTCAGGATAAATTCTTTGTTCTGATCAGATCAATGTAAACTGGTCAGAGGGGTTAGGGTTAGTGTTAGGGTTTGGGTTAGTGTGAACTGTGAGTGTGAACTGATCATAGATCCAAACTGACTTCACTTGAAGCCTTTATGAGGTTATTCACTACTCAATGTGGAGATGCATGTGTTTAATGCATGAGTTCACTTTCTTCTTATTTTAAAACTACATTAGTTCAGTGCATAAAGTCATATTAAGCAGAATAGACTGTGCTCAGTAGCTCCATTCAGTAAATAAAATTATTTTCTTAATGAAATATGAATCTTTAGCCTTAAACTAAACACATGAAGAGGTCTTAAATTTCTTTTAGGAGAAGAATGGCTAGGATCCTTTTTTAATTGTTATTGATTTTCTTCAAATCCCAGAACAACACATAGGTGCTGAATGTTAATAAACGTGACATTCTTGGAGATGTTAGGAGTGCAACAACTTTTAATCGCTCTAAGTAATACACACAAAATTTTAAGGTATTTTTCTTCAGTAACAAAGCAGCTTTAATCAATAAATAGGAGACAATTTTAATTTTCAAGTTTTCATTTTTAAGCCAAGAAAACACCTGTGGAAGTCACAGTCTGTCTTTCACTTGGTGGCCAGTATATTGGGTTTTATTTAAAATCTGGACAACAGACGTATTCTTGTCCTGGATTCTGTACATTAAAAGTGTTTTATTCACAGCAAAAAGGTATCCCAGGGAATCATCAACATTGCTATATACATAGTAAACTGCCTTCCCTGGTGTGTGAGATGTAGTAAAGTTGTGAAGATTGGTGCTCCCTTACATCTGTTGAAATAACTAGCTCTCAGTCACTATGGAGATTGGAGAAGAAAAAGCTGCCTGGTAATATAACTCCTCCCATCTTTCTCCCACACATGCATGTAAATGCACACACATACATATACCCATACTCACACAAACAAAAAATAAAAGGTCAGCTATTTCTGCTATTTCATACAATCTAATACTGCTTTAAAAAACAAACAAACAAAAAAACAGAAGAAAACCCAAAAGAACCACAAGCCAACTTTTTTTTTATTTCTACAACTCTGGACAATGCCATGTGGAAAGATTGCTAAAATTCTGAAATTATTATAGGAAAAACAAGTTCTGAATATTTTTAACTATATTAGAATTATATCTTCCATGAATGGTGGCTTATGTAGTGATATCTCAAATATATGGAACTATTTTAAAATGTGCATAATGATCAGAAAACTTTTAAATGAACTTTTGATTTTTCTTTTGATAATTCTGTTGATATACCTTTTATGCCAATGTGCCTAGGTGCTCCTGCCACAATGCCATCACCTGACATACATTTAAGCTCCCTCATCCCAAATTATTTAAAATTATTATGGTTTACATTGAGACACATCTGTGGGCAGTAGGGAACATAGACAAACATTTTAACTTTGATATGGCATGACTATTTTATGATAGGTTTTTAGATCAAATTTCAGAATGTTGACATTAAACTTGTTCCTCTATGTAACCTGCTAAGCTATTTCCATTACTATTGATGGTTTTATCTCAACCCCCCACTTTAATCAGTGGCATCAATTTACTTACCATAGCACTTAATTATCTAATGTTCAAATCACACATAAATTGAATATTAATTTAAGAATTATATTATCCTAAAAATGCTGACATACTGAATAGCAAAAATGAGTGTCTGACCTGGTAGACTTGATTTACAATAACAAAAAAGGTAAATATAGCAGATTCAGAGAAGTGGAAATAGCAAGACTGTATCAGGAGGTCTTGAAAAGTTAAACTTATTATGGGAGTAGAAGAATATCTTAAGTTACAGTATCAATTTTTAGTTGAAAAGTTTGTGATGAAAAGAGGAAACAGAACCTTATAATTAAGAAAAAGATTCTGATTAAAAATATTCTGAAATACTAAAATAATCTGTAGTAGTAGATAAGGTGCATTTACATTAGTCTGTCTGGCACATTGAGTGAGGCACTTTCATCTAACAACTTCATATGGGTATCGTTTATATTCTAGTCATTTTGTGCTTGACAGCAAAAGTGAGATTACCAGAATCAAGGAATCATCATTATTTTCTAAACAGAGTAGGTGATACATTGGAAAGATTCTAAAGTTTTCTAGAGAAAAGGAATACAGAATTATCTTGCAGTGACTAGGAAAGATCAATTTAGTTACAACTTACTGACCTCTAATTCTTATGATTTTACAATCAGTTCTTATGTAATCATTTTCATTGCAATGGAGACTTGCCTATTGAAGACTTTGGGGTTCAGCAATTAAAACTCAGTTGGATAATCTGTATATAATTTTTCCTGGTATTACAGCATTACATTTTAGGCCAAATTCTGTTTCTTCCAGTTATCTCAGAATCCTCCTATCCATATAATTCTTAGACATTGTTTCTGTTTAAAAAGTTGTTAAAAGTTGGGGTTTTTTCTTTTGTTTTTGTTTGGTTGGTTTAGGGGTTTTTTATGTATATTTTCATTGCTCACACAGTTTAGTCACACAAATTAACTTCAAACAACTTGCATAAATGTCTGAATTGTAAGGCTCAGTTCTTTTTATCATCTGGAAGCTAGAATCTGGAAGCTAGAAACTAGTGAGTTGCTAGATTCTCTAATCTTTCAGGGAATTTATCTCAATCATTTTCCAATCTACCTCTCTGAGGATGAATGTACGGCAAAGATGCAGAGTGGATCAAGTAATGTTTACCTCAGTAATGCATGAAATTTTAAAAATACAGCATTATCTAACTAGAAGTGGAAGCTGAATATAATGTCTATCAGGTTATCTGTTGGTACTAATGTTTCACTGCAGTTTTCAGCCTTCTTTTTTCTTACAAGTGTAGTTACCAGGAAACAAGTCTTTTTATGCAAGAAATACTTATGACAAAAAAGAACATTTTTCACTAAAAAGTATGGCTATTGGGAAAAGAGATATTTTGAAAGTAAAATTTTCAGAAAAAGGGCTTTCTCACACACAAAATATAGATACTAGAAAAGTGCATAAATATTCTTCCAATTTCATTAAAGTATTTGAAGTTTCACTTATGTTAAATGCAGGTTGATATCAAATGTCTTCAGCTTCCATTACGACTTTGATGAAGAAGAGGAGACTGAGGGGGGATCTCATCAACACCTACAAATATCTTAAGGGCGGAAGTCAAGAGGATGGAAGCAGCCTGTTCACAGTGGTGTCCAGTGACAGGACTAGGGGCAACGGGTGCAAACTGAAACATAAGAGGTTTCAGTTGAATATGAGGAAAAACTTCTTTACTCTAAGGGTGACAGAGCACTGGAGCAGGCTGCCCAGGGTGGTTGTGGAGTCTCCTTCTCTGGAGATATTCAAGGCCCGCCTGGACGAAGTCCTGTGTAGCATGCTCTAGGAGAACCTGCTTTGGCAGGGGGGTTGGACTAGATGATCTCCCGAGGTCCCTTCCAACCCTTGCAATTCTGTGATTCTGTGATTCTGTGTGACTTTCCTTGATAGACTAGAAAATGCTTGATGATCCTTCCCATGGACATTAGACTCTAAGGCACAGTGAAAGATATCACTTCTGTGCCTAAATATCAGTTAAAAAAAAAAAAGAAAATTTTGTTAACACCGTATTGCAGTTGACAGCACTTGGGATCCATCACAAATTTTTAAATCTGTTCAAGAAGAAGAATGAGAAATCTCTTTTTTTCCTTCAGTTGCTAACTTTGTGACCTTGAACAAGAGGAATACTTCTATAGCTATCATGTTATTTCTATCTGGGGTCTACATGAAGTCAATCACCAGATACGATACTCCTGCTGCCATAAGGCTGCTAAAAAAGAAAAAATGTTCTGAATGGATAAGACCTTTGTTTTCTGACGCAAGTTTTATTATACCTGCTTGGTTTTGTATGGAGCATTGTCTTTTCATAAGAATAGGGGTGTCTTTTCAGACGTGTTTAGTTTCTTTTTCAAATTATCTTTTTTCAAGTATTTCATGCATGATTTGTGGCATGATTTGATTCTTCATTTATTGATATCTGTATAAATCAGGAATATATACTTTGAACTATCACAGTGGCACAAAGCTGCAGTTCTCTAGGAGAGAAGAATTAGACTATTTCTTAGTTCATCATGCAATCATGAAATGATGAACCAGATAGTAACTTTATTATTAGAATAAGCACTATTATTCTAATAGGTTTCTAATAGTTACTTCTAGTAACTTCTATTACTATAATAGCAACTTTTAAACCCCGTGTTTTTCACATTCTTCTCTAAACTTCATGTTATTTTCTAATACAACTTAGGGTTTCAATAATCTAAGAAGAGTCCTCAGTTCAGTTCACCTTTAAACATTTTCCTCCTAAAGAACAACAATATCCCTACCCAGGAACAAGTACCTGTACTGGCAAGATATATCACCAGAAAGGTGTTGATTTACACTAAAATGATTTAAAAATAAATAATTTAGGTGTTCTGAATGGAAGGCTTGCATTTTTAAGGACTTTTTTCCCCACATTCAGAAACAGCTCTAATGCCACATAACTGTTAATATAATCTACTGTGTGATTTTAATTTTTTACTTAATTTCCTAAGTTTTATTAAATGACAACTTAAATTCACAAAAATCTTTCCTGTTTCATGGAGTACTGTCATTGTTACATGTTTCAAGCACACATTACAGATCTTGATGTTTAAAGTTATAATATGCTTAACTGTTCTTCATTCCCTAACAACCTAATTTAGTTTATTCTTCCAAATCTTAAATCACCATGCTGACAAGCAGGCTCTTTATTTTCCTTCTCTTGCTGTTTTTGTAAGTCTTTATGGTTTTAAATTAACTTAACTTTGAAGGTCTTCAGTATATTACATAAGCAAGTCAAATTTTATCCAGTTAGTATTGTAAATTATTTATTATTTATATTTTTTTTGTAATTAAACTCAGGTTTTCATTATTAGATAGGGTTAATAACCTTCTTTCCATCAGAAACAAGAGGTTAGATGTTTAAAGCTACAAAAAAATTTGTGATGCAGAAAACTTAGAAAGAAAAATGTGTTTTTCTGTTTTAGCAGCAATATATTTTGTCTTTACAAGTGGATTTTCCATACACTGTATGTCAAAAAGTGAGTAACACTTTCAACCTCAAAACTGAACATACTTTTAAATCATGTGTGTATTTACAAATATTTATCATAGAATCATAGAATCATAGAATGTTTTGGGTTGGAAGGGACCTCTAGAGGTCATCGAGTCCAACCCCCCTGCAGTCGGCAGGGACACTGCTAACTAGATCAGGCTGCTCAGAGCCCAGAAAACTCTTAATCCAGAAAACTCTTATAAAATGAATATACTAGTAAATTAAAAAAATAACATGTAAATACGTCTACTGTATATATTTTAGAGTGAGTAGGACAAAGTCACTAGAGATACGAGTGAATAGGTTGTAGAAAGATTTACTTTATAGCTTTTGAAGATAATATCTAACACATCCTGCAAGGATTTTAAATAATTCACTTGGGGAAAAAAAAAAAACTATATTATCCTTCCTTGGGGAAATGTATAAAAGAGAGGGCTACATATGAAGAAATTGATTTAAAGATCCATTTTATCCTCTGCTTCTGGGAGAAAGGGTCCTGTGAGCATATCACCATCTCTGTCGAATTGGACCCATAAGATATGATGTCTTGCATATTTGTAAGATATGTAGAGTGTCAATGTGTCTCTGTATAGTTCAGTCATATCTAGAAATAGATTATCCTTACATCATAAATTCAGAAACATGAGGAAAAGCATAGGAAACTCCTTCCTCACTATCTGCCAACTTATTATCAGCACAACAGAACAGCATCATCATCTCACTTGCATCTCCAGGCATAGGCCACACCACCATTGGGTCAGGAGCTGTATAAAGTAATTCTTGCCCCAGATAGCTTGAAGGATAAATCAAGAGATGGAGGATAGATAAGACAGTTAAAAAAACGCAGACTTGTACAGTCATCTTTATTATAAAATTTCTAAAAATTTTGATTTATAAGGGGCTTTAAAAGAGAACACAATATTAGCACTGCCAACAATCACAGGATTCAAAACCTGAAAGCTAAATGTAATTTAGGTAGTCGTGTAATTCTAACCCTATAGCTGTTGTTTGGGAAAAAAAAACCCTTTATCCAGTATTTACCTTTTTACACTGACAAATGAAAGCACAAAGGGAAAGAAAGTATAGCTTAAAGACAACAATGAGAAAACTCAGCAATCTTTAGTTAGTCAGATTCAAGCCTAAATTACACAATTGTCCAATTTAAGGTCTTGTTTGAAGAATTAAGCAAGACTTTGGGACTATATGTAGAATTAATTTTCTCCAATGAAAAAGGGCCTTTCAGAAGTATTTCTTTCCCTGATCATTGCAGACTTGTGTTTCTATATACTTTTAAAAAAGGACATATTAGAGCACTGTTGGACAGGTTGGAAAAGCTACCTGATATTTTTTTTAGCCTGTATTTGTGTGATAAATGAACATTGACCCTTTAGTTCACAGCCATAAAGGGAAAAGTTTAGGAAAAAAATCTGTAATTTAACATAGACAGTAAGATAAATAAATAAATAAATAGTTAAATAAATAAATGGATTATTCCCTTATAAAAAAAAAAATTCTGAGTCAGCTTAGCAAATTTAGTCTCTGCTTTTATTTAATTTGCATTTTTTTGTCAGGATAACTCTTATCAATAGACCACCCTCCAAAGAAGTTGCAGATATTTTCAAATTTTAAGGTTCATAAAAATTGTTAGTTACACAAATATCATTCCTGCAATTTGTGGAACCACATTAATGACCCTTATACATGGTTTTGTACTGGCTTTAATAGGTTAGAGTATAGACATAACAAACTGCAAGTTGATATGGAATGCAATATCCATTTGAAAAGTGAGGCAAAATGTGCAGCAAGCCTGCACTGAGCTCCGTGCTAAGCTAACAGGCAGGATATATCCAATTGGACTTAGAGTCACAGAACTGACTATGTGCTAAATAAATCATTAATAAAAATAGTCCATTTCATGCTAATTCACTTTGGAAATAAGAAATTTTTAGCAAAGGTTAACCAGTATTATAAATGCTTAGAGTTTTGCTTTTGATTTACATGCCAAAATATCTTGCATGAAACTCTGTACCTATGAAGTATACAAGTTTTACTTTCTGTTTAACATTAGTTTAGTGATGCTTTTTATCTTGAAAAATGTGCATATAACTGATGCAGTAGATATGGCAATGTAATGCTATGCAGAGTGCAAAAATATGAAAAGTGTTGGAAATAATCTTGACATTTAAGAAAAATATATCCATCCTACTTACCATGTGCAGGCTAGATCTGAAACAGAAGCAGCAGCATTTTTAAGCTATTAGGTTATACACTTTATTTTTAAGCAATGAGTTCTAAACTCCGCTCTTGGGTCAAAAGGTATTTTCATGTATGAGAAATTGGAGCTTTAGCTGTAAGTGTCTAGAACTTTTTCTTCTCTAGGTTTTTTGTTTGTTTGTTTGTTTTTTAAAGGAGGTAATTTATCTATAGGGTTGGAAACCAGATACATTTACTGAACAACAGTTTAAAATTGTGTCTTCAATAAAATAATAATTTATATTGCACTGAACAGTCTAAATCTGATGAAGATGAAGGATATTAATGCATATTTGGTAATATATTATTTTAGAGTAATATGTTATGAAGAGTAACTTCTGAAAATAACATTTTCTTCTATATAGATCATTTTATTAACACCTTGTTACTTCAGCTACACCAACAGGAGGTTGTGTTCTAACTGCACAAAATCAATCTGTAACTTCACTCATTTTTATTACACAGCTTATAAAAATAGAAGTTTGCATGTATAAAAAGAAAATATTTTGTCTAGAGAGATATTAATATTTTGGGGTTTTTTTACTGTGTAAAAAAAGATGGTGCATCTGAGTTCTTTAAGTGCATTTATGGATTTATCTTCTTAATATACATGCTAGACATTGAAGTATTAACCCCATGCAGCTGTTATGGATCTTAAATGTATCTTTTGGATTTTCAAAGTCTTAAGTGCTTGTATCTTGAATTCTATATGTTATTAATATGGACAAGTTGCATAATATGATAGGAAAGGAAATTCTCATACATCCAGGTATGGAATGAAGACTTTATTCCTTCTTCAAACTTTTAACATTTTCATTTCTGTTGTCATCATAGTGAGATCCTGATCAGTAGGTTCAGCACAAGGAGAACGTCCATGAGTTTATGCAGAAGAACAACACGTGCTTTGGAACACTTTAAGCTCAGAATAAGCTTTAATAGAACCAGTAAAGCCATTGTTGTAGAAAATTCCTTTTCTGGAGTGAAAATTTGGAAATAAGGTTTGCTCACCTTCTGACATGCAAGTGCATAAACCCTGGATACTGCTGATCTGCATTTTGCCATCAGTGTTTACAGAAAACAAGCTCTTTCTCATATGGGCAACCCCTCAGGAACATAAGAGTAGCCATACTGGTTCAGAATTAGGGTCCATAATCTCAATATTCTGTGCAGAACAATGGCTGCAAATGGATGATTGAGAAGAGCAGGAACAGAGCAAGTATAATTGACACATTCACCTAACACTTCTTCAGAATCATCCCTACCAAAATTATTTTTAACTTCATAAGTTAAGTCTGAGTTATTAATTTTTGAGTTACTTAATGAGGCTCACTGCATTTCCCTTCCAAGTCCAAATCTTAAAAAATATTGTTCTCTCTCTGTGTTGAACTACAATACACAGTTGTGCTGCATAAATGTCAAATTCTGCTTTTCACAGGTCTTGAAAAGGGTGGCAAAACTCACCTTAGCTTCAGCTGCAAAAATACGAGGTTGCTAACTCTCTGCTCACATATCATTATTCCTATTATTCTCTCCTCAAATATACCTGACACTTCCCCTCTTGAAGTCATGAAAGTTTAATCCTCTGCAGCTCTGATCCTTGGAATCATTCTTTAGATTCTCTCTGTAATACCACCTTATCTGACTTTAATATGATAATTTGATTTTTTCTTCATTTACCTAAAACTAACAAACAAATAATAGAAGAAGTGAATGGATAGAACTACCAGAAAAAAAAAGCAGACAAATTAAAAAAAAAAAAAAAAAAAAGGATAGACAAAAAATATTTTAGCTGATTTGTAAAAATACAGGCTATTAGTTTTATTAACAATACTAATAGATAAAACAGTGCCAGCATTCAATGATAGTACTAATTTGCATCATAGGGTCTTTGTTCTTCTAACTGCAAAATCTGACTGCTGCCACTTAAATATGATATGTCTAGCTAGGTCAGTGGGGAATTTGCTAGATCAGATTTTTAGATGGTATAAATTGCTGTAGAAGCAGTAGTACCACAGGAGAAATACTGATCTATTTGTTCAGGAAACAAAATCCCATGAGTTTTCCTATGTTAGAAGAGACTTTATTTGGGATGAACATGCATTGTTTTTCTGTTGGGACCACTGTTATATTATTTTTTTGCATCTGACAATCCCTCTTCTGCAATTTTCTCTCTCCAATAATAAAGGAGAGGTGGAAATCTATATAATTCAATGTAGTGCAATGTACAATATGATAATAATGTGTTTATAATATCTCTTACCCTGGAGCATTCTGAAGTGACTTGCAGAATACAAAAAAGACTCTGCAACATGGCAATACTTTTAAATCTTTATTGTGGTATGCTAGAATAAATTAGGCACTAAAGTGAAGGGCTTACTTTTCTCTTTTTTTATGTCACCAAAAACTTTTAAAAAATAAATGATCGCATCAAACCTCCAGGGTAAACGAGTGTAGGAATTATCTTGGCTTGAACCTGTAAAAGACATCAGCGTTAACAATCTTGCTCTTTCCATGGGATCTTAAAATGGCTATAAGTTTTCCAGTTTATGGTTTCATTTGTCAAACATTACACACAACATACAGTATAGCACACTAAGGTAATACTGATATTCTAAGATCACAGAGGAAAATGCCACTAATAAATCACCAGAATTAAAGTTGGTAGCACCTATGGGTTCAGCAAGGACAGGCTTTTTTAGTTTGACACTATCCATCTAAAAGCAAGGGTTCTTACCTTAGGCCAGTCTCCTTCTACAGACAGCAGAGAAAGAAAATACCTTCACCAAGTGTCCTTTCTCTACCCACCATAGAGGAAGCTAAGAAAATGATAATGAAAAAATGGGTAGCTTCAGATATTTTAAGTTAAATATGATGAATTACAAACTCGATAGCTGTTAAAAAAAACCCCATAAATTTAATTTTGTATATGACTGGAACACAACAAAAAGTCAGACATAGAAAAGAGTTCAGTAAAAATCTGCTGTCCGTACATAGTGGAAGAGTTAAAAATTAATGTTTTCCACTGTCCCATGCATTCCCAAAGGCTACAAGAACTGATTTTAAATTCTTGCTTATCCTGTCTGATGATTTATTTAGTGCTTTCTTCCATGCTGCTTTAAGGGAGGTATGTACATGGATGCAAAACATCAGACTTGAGTTCAGGTAAAGACACTAATGATACCCTACAGAAAAAGCAGTGTGAGGAACTGGACAGAATATTAATCTCATTTTCTGTTAATCATCTTCTAATGATTAATCATTAAAAAAAAAAAGTCTAATTCAGAGGAATCTTAGACTAGTATTCATTACTTGTAGATCCATTTTTTGGATGATCCAGTGACACTAGAGAGCTCTTCTCCAAGCTTAGCTTAACAACAAAATATCCTCAGCTTTCCTGGAAGAGAAGCCACCCTCACAGATACCTTTGTCTCCTCCATGTTCAGTACAGACTAAAATCCCCTTCCTGTCCAGAGAGAGTTTAATAGGCACCCAGTAATAGCTGGAGCCTTTTGGTTCTGCCAAAACATGTATTATAATAATATATAATTATAATAATACTAAAATGTTTCTTGTTTTGGCTTTGTCAATCTACCAGTCTGCTTTAAGTAAGAAAGACTACAGTTCAGTGCATCTCAACTAAACGTACATCCAGCTGAAGATCTTAACACATATGTATATGACCTTGAGTCAGTTAAACAATCAAAAACATGTTTACAGATATGCCTATGATGTGCCTTGCTGAATCAGAGACTAACCTTTTAATATGTTGGGAGCACACTGCTGTACAACTTGAGGCCCCCTCAGTCATTTTTGTAATATGACAGAGTTCTTGCTGCCTCAGTTGTTCTCTATTTGCTTCCCACTTACTTGGTCCAAGGCAGCCCATTAGCAATCACAGAATGGAATATGCAACACAGAACTAGAGAAGAAACATTTTCTCTCACTGTAAAATCAACTAATTTTTCATCTTTGTTTTATTCTCACACAAAGCACAAGAGTACATTAATGTATTGTTGCGGTTTTGTCATTATTATATACAATAAACCCCTGAAAGTAATTAGAAAGTATCTCATACTTCCAGCAGTAACTTTTACATTGTGTGATAGTTTTAGATTGGTTTATATCTTTTCCTCCACTTTTGATTGCAGAAGTGATCCTTTTATCAAAGAGAGAATCTGTAGAATCTGTTAAACTGTCAGCTCAAAAAAAATAATGAAAAACTAACAAAAGAAACAGTTTTGAAGCCAAGAATAAAACAAAACACCACAGCAAAGTATGACGTTATTTTCCATTCCACAGAAAGTGAGAGCTACAGCAGCTCTAGAGTTATGGTGTTTCCCAGACAACTCAGGTAAAGTTACATTAAGCATTCCTTACTTTGCAATAGACTACACTTGGTTTAATTTCATTTTAGGCATATGAACTGTAATAAATCTGAATAGCAAAGAAACAGAGTGACATATTTATTACATATACAAGCTTTTATTTTGCAAACTGATCTAAAAGCATCCCTTTGAACTCCGAAGTCAATAGAATTATAATCTAATACTGTATCTCATTTTGGTCAGTCTTTTCCCTGTAAATATTTTTTTTTTTTTTTTTTACAAATTTTCTGATACTAATTTCTTCTGAAGTTTTTACTATTAATTTAGAGAACATTATTAAAATTCCAAGCAAAAGCTTACATAAGTCTTTAGGATTTCCCATAATGCGCAACTAACTACTTGCTTGCACAAAATTCTCAAACAATGTTCATAAGTGTCCTTCAGCAACAGTTTTTCAGTACTACTGTGTAACATTTTGAACATTTTCACCATCTTTAAGTGTGCTTATGACAGCAGCCATTTGCACTTTGTCTGTAGTGGCTTCTCCAAAACGTCATAATTCTTTTTTTTTTTTTCTATGAATACCACTTTTTATGTGGATTTTTAAATTTTTAGATTATTAGATTATGTATTTCTGCATAAGATATCACCATTGTAACGTTGATGCAAAATTCAGAGAATTCATTACAGCTGTTCTTTAACTCACCTTATTTCAATCATCAGAAAGTTATTCAACTAATTAAAGTTAGTAATTTGGGGATTTTGGTAATCAATAGAGAAAGACAGATATTAAATAGGTCCCTTGTAAAGAGCTCTGTGGTTGGTTCATCTTGGCTGGATGTTAGGTGTCCACCAAGCTGCTCTATCTCTCCCTCTTCTCAGTAAGACAGGGGGAGAAAATATGCAGGAAATCTTGTGGGTCAAGGTAAAGACAGGGAGATCATTCACCAATACCATCACAGGCAAAACAGACTTGACTTAGGGAAATTAATATAGTTTATTATTATATATGTATTAAATATATATATACATCAGAGAACAGTGATTCCTCTCATTTTATTAGGAATGAAAATAAATCTATTTTTATGGAAGAATTTGATTGATTTATGGAAGAACTATATAATGAGGTAGTTTGCAATCGTTATTATTCATAATATTTCAGGATTTCTTTTGCTTAGCATTGGGATAATTGCCAAGCTCTTTAATATATTAAGCAACAACAAGAAGCTGTTCTACCTTCTTGCTTGATTTGTATTTTGATACAGATGCAACCTTTTTCTTTTCACTCTTCTTAAAACAAATTCTACCTGTAAAGACCAAAATTGGCCAAAAAGTTATGTAGTTACATTTTAAAGAGTTAAAAAAGTATCATCAGCTTTTAACCTTATTTTAAAGTTCCAGACCAATTCACTGTTCCTCATTACTTCATAACAGCACTAAAAAGCTCAGAGAAAGCTGGCAAGCAGCATAATGTCTTATCAAACACAGCTACATTTCATCAGCAAAGCAGCTCACAGTAATAAGGTCAGACTGTATATTTAGATATTTTTTTGTTTGTTTTCAACTGATTTACTGGATGAGTTACCCAACACAGGGCAGAGAGGGTTTTTTAATGTTTTAAATTAACATTATTCAAATATTGAAGAACAGGGATTTGTTTACTTAACATACAAAAGCACTAAATCTTTCTGAATAATTACTCTTGTGTTTTTCTGTACATTAAATATCACATCAAGTGATTTTGCAGAGCAGTTAAATGTGAATAATTCAGTCCAGTACCTAACTATTTGATTTGAAGGTATATGACCTCAACTACGACTCTAAAACACTTTCCACCACTTACATAAAGAAGAGTTAATTGTTTATTCTCTCCAAGTGTTCAGTCAAGGCTGAAGAATTGAATAATGGGGTTAGTAATTTCTGTATTTTGAAAAGAGATGCCCTGAAAGACATTTTTGTAAAGGTCTAAACTGCTCTTTTCTTTATGTAGATTAAAAATGGGAAAAGTATTTTTCACAGGAGAAAATTAGCCAACTAAGTTCTCTGCTGTAATGCTATATAGGGACCTGTTATACATCAGTCTTGTAAAGTACAAAAGACTGTCTTCTAAGGAGTGTAATGACCACATAATCAGTAAAGCATAATTTGTACATTATTTTCCTCAATAAAGGCCTTCAGCAGAGAAGTTAGGTTGATCAAAGTCAGACAGGATTTCAGGTACATTCTTGAAATGAAGGTAAAAATACCTAATATAATTTAAATTAACTCATTAACAGAGTCTCTTGAAAAAAGGTGGAACAAACCTTTAAAACATTATCCTTGGGTACACTGGGCATATAACATAAAAATGCTGAAACCATTTATCAATTTGTTACAAAAATGAAAATAGGAATGTCAAGTAATTTTTAGTTAATGAGAAAAATGCATTTAATTAAAATTGTAAATGTGAGAAACCTTTGTATTTATTAGAAGAATGGATATTACAAAATCATGTAAAGTTTCAGCACAATTAATTACAGCAGAAAACAAGCAGAATTTCCTTTACAAATAGTTAAGCATACATATAAAAGAATCAAAATAAATTACCATGTTGAAAAGGCTAAGTCTAATCCAATCTTTCTGAGCCATGAGAAAGTTTTTGGCAGCATACTACAAGGATTGATGTTGGAACCAGTGCTGTTTCTTCATATAAACTATTATATAGTCAGAAGGACTCCCTGGGAAACGGTCCTCAGGGACAGGGGAACAGAACAGAGCTGGCAGATCTTCAAGGAAGTGGTCCACAGAGCGCAGGAGCTCTCGATCCCGAGGTGTAAGAAATCAGGCAAAGAGGGGAAGAGACCAGCGTGGTTGAGACAGGAGATGCTGGTCAAACTAAGGAGGAAGAGGGAACTGCACAGGCAGTGGAAGCAGGGACAGGCATCCTGGGAAGAGTATAGGGAAGTGGTCCAGTTGTGTAGGAATGGGGTCAGGGAGGTGAAGGCGCAGCTGGAGCTAAACTTGGCTAGGGATGCAAAGAATAATAAGAAGGGTTTCTACAGGTATATCAGCCGGAAAAGGATGGTTAAAGAAAGCGTACCCCCGCTGATGAGCAAGACTGGCAGGCTGGTAACAGCAGATGAGGAGAAGGCTGAGGTACTCAACAACTTTTTTGCCTCAATCTTCACTGGCAACCTCTCTCCTCACCCCTCCCGAGTTGATAGATGGCATGAGGAGGCCCGGGAGGGCAAAACCCCTCTTGCTGTAGGAGAAGACCAGGTTCGTGATCACCTGAGGAACCTGAATGCACAGAAGTCCATGGGACCTGATGAGATGCATCCCATAGTCCTGAGGGAATTGGCCAATGTAGTCGCCAAGCCACTCTCCATGATATTTGAAAAGTCATGGCAGTCAGGTGAAGTCCCTGGTGACTGGAAGAAGGGCAACATTGTGCCCCTTTTCAAAAAGGGTAGAAAGGAAGACCCGGAGAACTACCGACCTGTCAGCCTCACCTCTGTGCCTGGGAAGATCATGGAACAGATCCTCCTAGAAGCTATGCTAAAGCACATGGAGGCCAGGGAGATAATTCGAGATAGCCAGCATGGCTTCACCAAGGGCAAGTCCTGCCTGACGAACCTGGTGACTTTCTATGGTGGTGTGACGACAATGGAGGATAAAGGAAAACCAATGGATGTCATCTATCTGGACTTCTGCAAGGCCTTTGACACCGTCCCCCACAACATCCTTCTCTCTAAATTGGAGAGCTATGGATTTGATGGGTGGACCGTTCGGTGGATAAGGAACTGTCTGGATGGTCACATCCAGAGGGTAGTGGTCAATGGTTCAATGTCCGGATGGAGACCTGTGACGAGTGATGTCCCTCAGGGGTCCGTACTGGGACCGGTGCTGTTCAACATCTTCATCAATGACTTAGACAGTGAGATCGAGTGCACCCTCAGCAAGTTTGCAGATGATACCAAACTGAGTGGTGCGGTTGACACACCAGAAGGATGGGATGTCATCCAGAGGGACCTGGACAGTCTGGAGAGGTGGGCCTGTGTGAACCTCATGAAGTTCAACAAGGCCAAGTGCAAGGTCATGCACCTGGGTCGGGGTAACCCCCAGTATCAATACAGGCTGGGGGGAGAAAGGATCGAGAGCAGCCCTGCCGAGAGGGACTTGGGGGTGCTGGTGGATGAAAAGCTGGATATGAGCCGGCAATGTGCACTGGCAGCCCATAAGGCCAACTGTACTCTGGGCTGCATCAGGAGGAGAGTGGCCAGCAGGTCGAGGGAGGTGATTCTGCCCCTCTACTCTGCTCTGGTGAGACCTCACCTGGAGTACTGCGTCCAGCTCTGGAGCCCTCAGCACAAGAAGGACACGGAACTGTTGGGGTGGGTCCAGAGGAGGGCTACAAAAATGATCCGAGGGCTGGAGCACCTCTCCTATGAGGACAGGCTGAGAGAGTTGGGCTTGTTCAGTCTGGAGAAAAGAAGGCTGCGGGGAGACCTGATTACGGCCTTTCAATACCTAAAGGGGGCCTATAGGAAAGATGGGGGAAATCTTTCTAGTAGGGCCAGCTGTGTTAGGACAAGGGTTAATGGTTTTAAACTAAAACAGGGTAGGTTTAGGCTAGATATAAGGAAAAATTCTTTACAATGAGGGTGGTAAAACACTGGAACAGGTTGCCCAGAGAGGTAGTGGAGGCCCCATCCCTGGAAACATTCAAGGCCAGGTTGGATGGGGCTCTGAGCAGCCTGATCTAGTTAATGGTGTCCCTGCTGACTGCAGGGGGGTTGGACTAGATGACCTCTAGGGGTCCCTTCCAACCCAAAACATTCTATGATTCTATGATTCTAAATAAGCGATACTTGAAGATAAAGTGATCTCAAAGTAAAATAATTTGGAATTTTAAGCTAAAACAGAAAGCCAATTCTAAAGTCTGAGATCTATGGTCATGCATGAAATCTAGCAAAATACTGTGAGCAGTAACTATCTTCCATGTCTTATTCATTGTCTTAAAATTTCTGCAATTTTGACATTAAAAGAATATTGTGAAAGCATGTTCTGAAGACATTGTTAATATTTAGGAAAAGTAAGCTACATACCTGAGATGAGGTTTATGTATTTGCAGTTTGGATGCTGTGTCTGATGTACATAGTTCAACATATTTAAGAGAGCTCAATAACTGGTTTCTCAGACTGGGGATAAAACTAAAAACTGGGGCAAAATAAAGCAAAGAAAAACCCAGGCTATTTTGCCCTAATAAAATGTATATTTTATTGTGAGGGTTTTATTTCCTTTTAACTACAGAATGAGATTATTTTCTTAATAGAATATTGAAAAAAATCATTAGTGGATTCCTGCCACCTAATTTTAGTCACCTTTTTGAATAGTCTACGTTAGAAACACTACCTGGAATCCAAAATGTCTAAGTCATGCATCTAACTTGGACTTGCCAGATGGTCTGAGTACACAAATATGTGAGGTTATGCAGGAAGAAAATTAGGAGGGCCAAAGCCCAGTTAGAACTTAATCTGGCTACTGCCATAAAAGACAATAAAAAATGTTCCTATAAATACATTAGCAACAAAAGAAGAGCTAAGGAGAATCTCCATCCTTTATTGGATGAAGGGGTGAATCATAGTGACAAAGGATGATGGAGAAAAGGTTGAGATACTTAATGCCTTCTTTGCCTCAGTCTTTCATAGTAGGACTAGTTTTTCTCCTGGCACCCAGCCCCCTCAGATGGAAGGCAGGGATGGGGAGCAGAATTAATCCCCCATAATCCAAGGGGAAATTGTTAGTGACCTACTACACCACTTAGACACACACAGGTCTATAGGGGCCAGATGGAATCCACCCAAGGGTATTGAGAGAGCTGGCAGAAGTGCTCACCAAGCCACTTTACATCATTGATCAGCAGTCCTGGTTAATCAGGGAGGTCCCAGTTGACTGGAGGTTATCAAATGTGACACCCATTTACAAAAATGGCCAGAAGGAGGATCCAAGGAACTACAGGCCTGTCAGTCTGACCTTGGTGCCGGGGGTAGTTATGAAGTGCTATTAGGTGGCACATCCAGGAAAAGCAGGTGGTTAGGCCCAGTCAGCATAGGTTTATGAAAGGCAGGTCCTCCGTGATGAACCAGATCTCTTTCTATGACAAGGTGACCCACTTAGTGAACAAGGGAAAGGCTGTGGATGCTGTCTATCCAGACTTTGCTAAAGCCTTTGACACTGTTTCCCACAACATTCTGCTTGAGAAATTGGCTGCTCGTGGCTTATACAGGTATACTCTTTGCTGGGTAAAAAACTGGCTGGATGGCCGAGCCCAAAGAGTGGTGGTGAATGGACTTAAATCCAGTTGGAGGCCAGTCACGAGTGGTGTTACCCAGGGCTCAGTACTGGGGCCAGTTCTGT
Source organism: Butorides virescens (assembly GCA_017310255.1). Classification (NCBI taxonomy): domain Eukaryota; kingdom Metazoa; phylum Chordata; class Aves; order Pelecaniformes; family Ardeidae; genus Butorides; species Butorides virescens. The sequence goes on along the minus strand of JADKXX010007246.1, from coordinate 30,692 downwards.
TTCATATCTGTATCAACAATCTGGATGAGGGGATCGAGTGCACCCTCAGTAAGTTTGCAGATGACACCAAGTTGGGTGGGAGTGTTGATCTGCTTGAGGGTAGGAATGCTCTCCAGTGGGATCTGGAGAGGCTGGATTGATGGGCTGAGGCCAACTGTATGAGGTTCAACAACGCCAGGTGCCAGGTCCTGCACTTGGGTCACAACAACCCCGTGCAATACTACAGGCTTGGGGAAGAGTGGCTGGAAAGCTGCCCCACAGAAAAAGACCTGAGGGTGTTGGTCGACAGATGACTGAATATGAGCCACCAGTGTGCCCAGGTTGCCAAGAGGGCCAATGGCATCCTGGCTTGTATCAGAAATGGTGTGACCAGCAGGAGTGGGGAAGTGATTGTGCCCCTGTACTTGGCACTGGTGAGGCTGCACCTCAAATATTTTGTTCAGTTTTGGGCCCCTCACTACAAGAAAGAGATTGACATGCTGGAGCACATCCAAAGAAGGGCAATGAAGCTGGTGAAGGGTCTAGAGCACAGGTCTTATGAGGAGCAGCTGAGGTAACTGGGGTTGTTTAGTCTGGAGAAGAGGAGGCTGAGGGGAGACCTTATTGCCCTCTACAGCTACCCGAAAGGAGGTTGTAGTGAGGTGGGTGTTGGTCTCTTCTGCCAGGTAACAAGCAATAGGACAAGAAGAAATGGCCTCATGTTGCACCAGGGGAGGTTTAGATTAGATATTAGGAATAATTTCTTCACCAAAAGTGTTGTCAAACATTGGAACAGTCTGCCCAGGGCAGTGGTTGAGTCCCACCCCTGGAGGTATTTAAAAGATGTGTAGATGTGGTGTTGAGGGACAGGATTAAGTGGTGGACTTGGTAGTGTTAGGTTAACAGTAGGGCTTGATGATCTTAAAGGTCTTTTCCAACCTAAACAATTCTATGATTCTATCACCAACCGTAGTATTATTACCCTAAATATATATTTATCGATTTAACATCATATTTTAACTGATGTTTTCAAATGGGGATTCCTATTGCTTTTTACAAATTAATATTTGGAGTACTTTTTGAAGATATTGTAAGTAAGTGAAATTCTAAAAGTCAGATTCAGTAAAACATCTGGTGAGAAATTCTTCTCTGGAAAATTAAGAAATCCACAAATTCAATATGTCACAGTTATTCAAGGTCTTTTATAGCCATAAGAGGGAAAAAGACTTTTAAAAGGCACAATCCATTTGACTTTAGTTATTTACTGTAGGATGAAATGAATCACACACCAAAACAGCCTCTTCTTTCCACCAACTAAAGAAGAAAGGGAACTCTACCCGTTTCATTATGGTTAAGACTTTACAGAGGAGACTTTAGTGACTGGACTTAACTGCATAAACATGCGTCTTTAGCACCATTTGAGATGATCTTGGGTATCTGAGATTAGCTACTCAAGCTGGCAGATAGACCACATGACTTCTGCCGTTCTGAACTGCCCGCTGGAAAGCAAACAGTATATTCAAGGGCATCTTAAATAGTGCTAAACATCTGAGTTTAAGCAAATGAATTTAGCCTTTGAAAACAGTTTCAAAAGCAAAAATTAGAAGGGTCAGTTAAACAAAATGGTGACATCATAGAGAAAATTAAAAATCTAAGAATTGCCACTCGTCTTAAATTTTTTGCATGCTACGCTTTTATGCAGTGAAGAATCACAAGGCAAATAGCACGTTCCTTACACAATAAGGAGACAAAGACTTTCTGGGAGCATTTCATAAACTCGAAATAAAAACAAATCCCTGGAGTTGCCGTTCCTCCATTACAGAATGATGATTTAAGTGGACCTCAGAGTTATTAAAGACATTAGGTTTGAACACACCTTTTTATTGTTTAATTGTATTTTTTACTGTTGTGGGGGTCTTTTTATGCATGCATTTTTTTTCTTGTACTGGTGATTCTGGAAGTTTAAATAGGTACAAAATGGGCACCTCAATCTGAATAGGTATCTAAATTCTTTTGTGCTCAGTAGATAGCTATGGGGAAATAAAAAATGAAATTCATTTAGCAATTAACTTGCTTGACAGCTCTCTTTCCGTCCCTTCATTGGCACTGGTCATGACGATCACTCTGGCAGGCACATGCACAGCTTCAGCACAGAAGTTGTGTTTGACTTTCTCACGAGCTGTAGGGATACTCTACACAAGGCATAAGCAAAGATTAAATTAGTTTCACGAGAACTCAGAGTGGAATTCTGCGGGACGAAGACAAAAAAAGTCATGTACAGTGACTAGTCTCTCAAAGGTCCTTAAAAATGTCTACCTTTAAAAAAATTAATTACATCTATCACAATGCTAAGTAATAAAAAAAAGCTGTTAATATATTCTAGAGAACATTCTTGCTTTATCAGAAAGACAGACCTTAAATTTTACCTCTTTTTATGCTTTAAGTTTTATAACTGTTGAGCTGAAGTTAAACATAGGGGCTGATTATAGTGCATGGATTGCTGTGATATCTTCATTAAAAAAGTGATTATTATTACTAGTGTTATATAAGGAGAGTAGAGAAATTTGTAAGTAAAATCAAAAATGCAAAAACAAAAGTGGTTCTGGCATCTTAAAATCATATTCCTTGTTCTGCAAAGTTGCTTTTTATAGCATTTTTATTTTCATAAAACTTATTTTAATTTTTGTAACTCTCAATCTCTCAAAAAGATTCAGTATTATAGATATCTATGTTTTAGTTTACTTTTGACATTTTAACTGTACATGTCATCCATCATATCTTGGTATTTTCAAGTATTATTACAACAGAATGGTCTGAAGAAAAATAAGTATGCAAGTATATATATTAACAGTGAGTTTTCATATAGAATATGTCCCATTAACTTAAATAAAACATCAGAATTAACGTGAATTAAAATTTAGTAGAATTGTGTTCTTTATTTTGGTCTTTGCCAGTCTTTTGTAAAATATTTCCATCTTTTTACAAGTATTGGTTGTATCCGTTATGTCACCAGGATTGCTCACATATGTTTACTCTGTTACTGAGTGCTGGGTAAGTGCCAGAAACATCACATAAGTCCTTTGAAAAAAATTCTTTTGACTCTGGAAGTTCTGAATTTCATATCAGCACATAAGAACATGTATTCTCAATAAACATAAAAGACTAGTCAGTATATTATTAGAGACAGAAACCTGGGTGGATGTAATCAGCTCAAATTTGGAAACCAAAACAAAACAGTAACAAAGAATCTTATGTTGGCTAAGAGATTGAACAGATTCATGAACTTCCTGTACTGTATGTGACTTCTAAAAGATGAAAAATTAACCCCTTCCTTGTCTGAATTAATTTTATCTAACTTAGTATCCTTAATTATATTCCTACATTTTGGGAAGATGAATCCAGGCACAGCAGGCTTCCTTAGATAAGGCTGTACATTTGTTTTGGCTTGTTTGTTTGTTTAATTACAAAATTAACCATTTTTCTATTTAGCTTTAACCAACTTTTTATCAGATATGTCTCAGAACACAAACTGTATTAGTATTTGATTTGCATATGAGGTCAATCCGACCCCTTTAGCACATAATACAGGTCCTTGCATTGTCTCCAAAAAGCTATATAAATCACAATTTACAGCACTAGGATCAGGAGTCAATAAAACAATCAAACATGTAAATTCAAATAATTGCTCTTCTGATTTTTTATGTGCTTCTTCAAAATCCCATAAAAAAAGACAAAAAACTTTTTAAAAAAACCTTTTCATTTTTCAACTATGACCATTTATTATATTTCTAAACATATTTCTTTTAATACATATTTTCAACTAAACTGATGAGAATGTGAAATGATCTTGTGATCTTGTCTTGATTAAGGTGTCATAGATGGATTCGTGTCAGACTTGTTTACCTACACGAACTTACAGACTTCAGGAAAAGTCGTTAAGAAAAGGGTAAAATGTATGGACAGCTTGGCCTGGTGCAGGTTTAATCAATGTCAGCTGATGTGGTAAATCAGGTATGCTCTTGCTTTTATTAATGCATTTTATTTCTAAATGCACATCTTTTAAAAATAACTGGATCTGACACAAGACCTTTCTCATTTCCAACATGTTAATAGCAGGATTTACATTGTGTACTGGTTAGCACAAAATCCTTCTCCTATACTGATTTGAACTGATTGTCTTCCTTACAACAGTGACTATACAACATCTATACATAGTAATACAAAATTGAGTCAGCTATTAGCTCAAGCAAAGAACCACTGAGTCCAAATAAAACTCATTGGTACCATTATAACTGAGATGAGCTGATTTCTCTGGTCTGGTATGTTTTTCTGAAAGTTTTCATTACTGTGTAAAATAGACATTTTTCTATACTAAAAACTAATTTTAATATTTTCAAAACCTATATATTAAAATATGCAAAATTATTTTTTCTTAATCCAAGCTTTAAAAATTGTCATTCTCTGAAACTCATTTTACAGAAGTGACTTTTCTGAAATGTCTCTGATGTTTAACTCCAAACATGGACCAAAACAACTTCCTTGACTGGACTCCCATCACCTTATCAACATAGCACAGCTCTCATGAAGACTGAAACTACTTTACTGTCTAGACTGCCTAGATACAGACACACAAACAACACCAACAGCCTGATCCTGTTTCCATTTCTGGCTCATCAAGATTAAGATCCATTAAGTGCAAAATATATCCGTATGTACAATGTGGATTTTGGGTGCCCCCAAAGCCATCTGTTCCCCAGGCTGGACAAACCTCAGTCTCTCAACTTCTCACAGAGCAAGAGCTCTAGCCCTCACCATCCTGGTGGCCTCCTCTGGAGCTGCTCAGTTTATCACTGTCTTTCATGTATTGCAGACCCCAGAACTGGTCTGAGTGCCAAGTAGGAGGGGACAGTCACTGATCAACTGACTGTGCTCCTGTTCATACAACACCAAATGCTGCTAACCCTCATTGCTGGTAGGCCACACTCCTGACCTTCTTTGAGTCTGCTGTCCCCAGGGGCCAACAAGTCCCAACCATTAAGATCCCATCCCAGAACACCGAAGAGCTTTTGTCCATTTGCCTTTGTCCTTATTGAATTTCACAAGGTTTCGATGGCCCATTCCTCTAATATGTCTGAGTCCCTCTGGATGGCAGTCCTGCTCTCCATTGTATCAGCTGCACTTCCAGAATGTCACCATTCACAAATCTTATGATGGTGCTCCCTGTTGTCTCATCCAGCCTTTTGATAAATAGGAAGTATCAGGATATGTGCCAGCATAGGCCATCAAGGAACTCCATTTCTAACCAGCCTCCAGTGACCTCTACCCTTTGAACCTGATGATAAAGTCAGTTTTTCACCCACCTGGTAGTTTACCTACCCAGACCATCCAGACTAGATAAAAGGTTGTTATGGAAGACCATGCCAAAAGCATTGCTAAAGTTAACATAGAAAAATTCTGCTGCTCTCCCCTCATGCACACATCTAGCCACTTCATCACAAAAGGCAATCAGGCTTGTTGTGCATGATGGTAAATCCATGCTGGCTGTTTCCAATCACCTTCTTCCCATTCATGTGCTGCAAAATGGCTTCCATGAAGGCTTACTGCATGATTTTCCCAGGGACAAAGGTGGGAATGACTAGCCTGCAGTATAGTAGATTATTCTGTTAAATATGAGAACTTTAAAATTACTCTTAAAATACTTGCGCTGCCATGTTTTGCAAAGCAGCAGAATTTTGAACTTACTATAATACATTTACATGATTCTGAATGACATCTGGAAGACAAAATTGCAAAATTGCAATTCCTTAATTCCCCAGAGAGCTTAGGAAAGAACTTCTGTGTTGTACTGAGAATTCCATTTGTAAAACTCTAAAAAAAAAAAACAAAAAAACCCCCCAAAACATATTATACCAGATTGACTAAACATAGTTAACAAAACAAAACCACGAACGGATTCCAGAGTAGTCATAGTTTCTACGTAAGAGAAGTTTTACCAAGTCTGAGCCTATTTTAATATCAGGAGCAGTGTCATTAAGCTATATTTGTGCAACATTAACATTTTTATGGGAATAAAAATCACTAAATTAAAGTATTATTTAAATGCATTATAACCTTCTTAAAATAAGCGGAGATCATAGTTTTTAAATGCTTTTAATAATGCATTTCCATTTAATTCACAAAGAACTAGTAATGAAGGGTTTAACTTTGTATGATCACACCTGTAAACATTAGCGAACTGAAAAAGATAAAACATTTCATAGGCCTAGCAGGATTTGGAAACTATGCTTCCACAGTAACATCAGGCGTACATTTAATTAGGAAAAGACATATGCTGATTTAAAACAGAGATGCCATATTCAGAAGTTGAAATTCAAAAGATCTTTAGGCATATAAAAATTTAATGTAGAGTAGATGGAGACAGGGTTTCTTTATGTAGGTAGCTGGATTGCTGACTATAATATATTGTGCTGGATTTATGCTTTAGGAAATAGAAATGCTAGTACAAATTTAAAAAGAAAAATGTCTGCAAACAGTCCATATCTTTCTCTGATTTAAAAGAAATCAGACTCCTTTTAGTGAATAAAAACTGTCCTCAAAAAAGCGATAACTGGCTAACATAGAAAGATGATCACTCAGGCAAAGAGTATGATGAATCTTTTTTCCTGTAGCACTTGAGTACTAACTTAACGTGAGCTGATGCATAACAGAACAAATTGCTTTTGAATTGCTGATGTATAGGTACCAGATCTGGGGGGGGGAATCATTTTCATGTTCTCATACCCATGCTGGCTCACCAAAATCCCACAGATCTTCAGGGAGAAGCAGCTGAAGAAGGCATCTCTTTTGATGTAGCAGGGAGAAAACTTTTAGTTCTGGGTACATGTAGACTGATGTCCCAGCTACTTGAGTTTCTCTACCTATTTGTTCCATTGTGTTAAATATTGTCCTGTTATCTTTCTTCTCCAAAATACATTACATTCCTTTTTACTTATCTTTATTCTAAGTTATAGTTCTTTGAATATTTTCTCCCCCTTATGATCAAAATATTGTCACAGCATCAATAACATAACAGTATGAACCAGACAGAACATTGTATGCAATGCAACAGGGGGGAAACAATGTCTCCCCAGAAGATTGTTGAAAACGTGAAGAAATGTATAGTCTGCTTTACTGCTTTGGCAAGTCTCAAAATTCTTATGAATTGCAGTAATACACTTGATGAGTCACCTTCCCAAAATGATTCCTGTATTTGGTAATGAGAAGTGTTCTCTTCTGTTCATCTGGACTTTACCAGAGTCTTTCAGGGCTTCTGTTCCTTTTTAACTAATAATCAGAGTTAATCTGTGTTGGAGATTCTTCTCTCTGATTCCCATATCAACACAACTTAAAAGGAACTTTTCTTAACACATATTTGAAAGTCTTCTGTGGTGCTGTTAGTATTCTATTTCTGTTTTCAACTTCCCTAAGAGCTGCTTCTTATTTTCCTGAAAGACATGCTTTATTTCTAATGAACATATTTACTCCATTGCCTCTCCAGATTTATTGTTTTCAAAACTGCTAACTCAGTATTGGATACTTTTGGATACATATTTTTGGGGTTTTTTCCTTCCCTGATAGTGATGTAAATTTCCAGTTAGTTGTTAGTACAATAATACAATTTAATTTTCTTGGCAGATATCAGGTCAACTCCAAAATTTCCATATTTCATGGATTTTTCCTACTTTTCTACAAACCTCTACATTTTTATTCAGTTTTATTATCACTTACTTTGGCACTGCACTGACCTGTAAATCTGATTGCAAATTCAACACAAATTTAAAGAAATTTTTGTTTTGTTTGTTTGTTTAAAGCTACTGTTCCCTTCATTTTCTGCTGCAGTGTTATCAATTACTGTTATTAAGAAATCCTTTAGGTAAACATTCCTGCTATACTCCTCTTTGCCCATGCTGCTCACATTCTGCTGGTGCTTGGAAAATATTGCTTCTTTTCTGTCTGGATAGTTTTTCATCTGGTACTTCAGTCTGGGCAACTCTATTTGGTGTTTTCTACAGGCTCAGTATTTGATGATCTGATATAATTTCCTAAACATTGTGTCCTAGTTTTCTCATCTGAGTCCATCTGGGATTCCCAAGACATCAGCATACTGTTGATAAAATGACCTGAAGTTTGCAGAATATTGTGGCTCTTCTGGAGTGGCAGATAGAAGTGAGCTGGAATACCTTAAAGTATCTAAAACTTCATTATGTTCCTATGTCTAGACCACTGAATCGTAATCTAAGATCTCCATATCTTTCTCTCCTGGATTATTTTGGATTTAAAATTTATAATGACAAAGCTGTGTCTGATCTCCATAAACTTCATTGTATAGTGGTTGGTTTCCTTGGTTAGAAAATACTGATCAAGATCACATTCTGATTTTGTATTTCAACAATTATATACCGTATTAGTCTTTCTTATTTGTAAGGTTAGTTCTTCTGGATAATTTAAAAACTTTTTTTCAGATTTTTTCAAATCTCTTTAAAGCGCAATGTTCTATAATGGATATTAAGGGATGTTACAATCAATGGTCACCTGGCTCCAGGGCCTGTGGATTCCTCCTACCTGGTTGCTGGAGACCAGTCCAGAGACCCAGGTTGCTGGAGTAACTGCTGCTTTCCCATTTCCAGATTCAGCTGGTAGCAAAACTGAACATGTATCCCAGAGACAGACAGACAGACACACACATACAGAAAGGACACCGACACGGTCGGTCACACAGCCTGCCACAGACAAGGTGCTGCCTTCAACAGCACCCACATACAGGACTCACATCAAACACAAGCCCAGACAGCCACGTCCCCTCCTCCTCTTGGGCTGGCAGAGGCAGAAGGTCGCTGGTGCCGCATACACATATCACTCTGCAGGTTCACAAGCACACGTGCATTCACAGATCCTACGAGCCTGGCAAAACCCTTCTGCCCACCTGATAACCCTGCCCAATCCCAGGCATCCTACTTGCTGGCTCATCCATCTTGAAGTTTGCCAGCAAACACACACTCACAGTTTCAGGAAGATACAGACACCCACCCCCAGCAGCTGGCACCAGGCATATGGGTTATGACCTGTAGTCCCACTCCAGCTGCTGGCTCTAATCCCCTCACTCCCCTCAATCATTCCTGGTCCCCCCAGTAGGTGGTTTTTGGTCTGCACACCGTTCCCACCCCAGTATCTGGGGCTAAGGCACCCACTCATTCCAGTTGCTGGCACCACAGGCTGTGGACACCTACCTCCCTGGTGTGACTCCAGCAGCTGGCACCAAATCCACTAACTCTGGTCACAAGAGTAGCTGCCACCGAGTCCTTGCAGCACTCGCACACATTGGATAGAGAGGGAGATTACACAGAGACATAGTTAAGAACAGATTTAGTAAAATAGGACAGACTATGTTTTGGTTGTTGTCTCCTCCCTTTTCTTATCATCCCAATTTGACAAGATACTCAATTTGATGATCTGAAATAAACATTCTCACACTTTGCACACCCTTTTCAATTGGTGCAACTGACAAGGTTTGGTTCTTGTCATTGTGAGAGCGGGCACTGGAGAACCCTGCAACACATCTTCTCTCCCTCCTGGTATCCATGTAGGACAAAGCCCTGAAGGGAACTCTAACTAATAGAAATGGCAGAAGATGGCATTATTTCTCATAGACATCTTTGGCAGTGTAACAGGATTGTGTGGATGCAGCATAGTCAATGGATGGAAACAGAGGCCTTTTAAAATATCCAGTAGGAGTACAGCTATTTGCTTAGACTCAGCTAGAATGAATCTTTCTCTGAAAATTTTTAGACAGTCACAGTCTGCCCTTTGATCATACGTGAAACTTCTTCAATTGGGTAAAAAGGGAATCTGAAATTTAAAACTAAGTTCAGTGCCTAAGTTCAATTATATCAGATCCCATCCTCTGCCCCTATGTTATAATGCAAATAGGATTAGCACTATTAAAGATAAGAAATAAGTTTCTTTGATTTTTCTTATGAATTTCTTAGAAACTTTCATAATTTTTGTGTATTCTCTCCAAAGAGGAGAATTTGGTTCCATGTAGCAAGCAGCAGTTTTCAAAAAAAAATGATCTGCAGTTACAAAGAGTACAACTGCTTTTCAGTTTAATGTAGCTGAAATACACAAATAACCTGGACATGCTTTGACTGAATCCAGATATTCACAGAAGAAGACAAGTTAAAGCCATCCTAAAAACCTATTTTTTCATGAATGATATTGCATCAGGCTCATGTTTCTCTTTAGCTTAATTGTGGCATAGGATTTATTTAAGAAAACACTTCTGACATTGTTAAGCTTTAATAAGATAAAGAAAAGTTTTCTCATTTTTATAGAATAATGAGAAGATTTATATTGTAGTACCAGCTATCAATCACAATTAGGTTTCTAAATAAGGTCCATGCTAACAATTTGTAAGTAGTAATAACAAGATTTGTCATTCATAGAATGTTGTCTTTATATTAATTTTAAAAAAAAAGTCCTAGAAATCTCCAGACTGTAACTACTAACCCCCTTTATGGATAGTACACTGATACCTAGAGAAGTTAATTGGTTTGCCTCAGGACATACAGTCAGTAGCAGAAGTAACATTGATTCAGTTTCTAGTCTATAGATATACTACACTGCTGTCTTCCTCTCTTGATAGAAAGTCTCTCTTTGAACAAACTTCCACCTTATCCGTATTTTGAATTTTCAGGATAGTTCAAACACTGAGCAATAGGTACTCTTGCTACGTCCATATGACTAAATGAAAGAATACTGAGAAGCTCTGGAGCTGGACTACCCACTCTGCTTTAATTGGTCTTCTCCAGCTTGGCCATTCCAACATAAATCTTAAGCAGTATGGATACCAACCAGGCTTCATGAGTTGCCCCTGGGGCCTTTTTATTTCTATTCAGCAATGAAATTGCAACTTCTGAATTAAAATCTGATTCTGGTAAATTCAGTACTAAAAATCATGTTGATACTATGTGAGCATAGTCAAGAGTCTGCATGATATTGCTGTTAAAAGCTGTATCCAAATAGAACAAAAATGTTTGCAATGTGTTCCTGGTTTACATTACAGCAGTCCTTTCTGTGCTGTCAGGATTTTCCTTGCATGGGTACCATGTTGTGTGTTTGGATAACTAGAAGCTGGTGTGCATCTGGCTCTTGATCTAGCTTGGGCTTGGGACATAAGCAGGATAAACCCCATCATGAGGAACCCTGTAACTGGTTCTTGGTCTACCACTTCAGACACATATTAACTGTATTATTTTAGAAAAGTAATGCAATGGTCAGTATGGTCACTGAGATAAAAATGTATCTGATGATAGTTTCAATAAATGCAGAGAAATGTTACTTGGAGTGCCTATTATGTCTCAGAGCAAGATTAAGTTATAAGAACTATAATGTTATACATGGGGCTATTCTAGCCAGCCTGGGAATCCAGAGCCTGGAATCAATTATAATCTCAGATTGTAAGTAAATCCATTTCTTGCTTTGGTGATGTCAGTAAAAAGCTCAAAAATGTGAGACATAAAAGACTCTAAAAATATAACTATTTTCTGAAAATATATTTAAAATAAATGGGAAATATAATTATTTTCAGAGATGTAGTCTTTGAAATACTAACTACTTAGTATCTTTTAACAGGATATAATTTCTATGACTTCCTAGCCATGAGGAAGAACATAAAAAGTAAAATTAGTGCATAACATAGAGACAGCATTACCTCCTAATTGTGTATAAAAATACTAGGCTTGGGGCTTCTACTATCACTGCTGAGCATAGACCCATAATTGCTTTCACATGCAGCTGTTTTTCCTGTTTCTCCAATCTGAAACAGGTCTGGACCTGAAGCAGGTTATCAGGTAAAAATTATGCTGTAGTTTGTCAAATCAACCTGTACTTCACTGTTTCACATCCAAAGGGCCTCCAAAGTCAGCATAGTTAATCGAGCAGTGTGGAGAAAAGAGGTTAAATTTAACTTCTGAAGTACAAAATGCCATCTTTTTTTCAGAAAAAAAGAAAAATAATCAGTGAAACAAACCAGTAAGAATTCTCCAGACCACACGCAGTTGCTTGGAATCTTACTAAAGGAAAACTAGTGAGAACCAGATAATAAAGAACTGGTAGACTGGATCTGAAGTAATGTATAATAATTGTTGAATTCTGCAGAAAATATTTGTGAATCTTTCCATAGAATTCTTTTTGCACAAATGCTTTTTGATTGCTTATGAGATGTAAAAGGAAGACTTGTACTGGAGACAAGCTGGGAGAGTCATAAACAGCCTGAAATCAGTGGCAAGAATCTGTGATTTCAGTGGATATCAGATTAAACTCATTCAAGAGGGTTGAAAATGGAGGATTCTCAAGCCACAGGGAGGAAATAGTATGGTTATACTAACTATTTGATACCTTTCTATGCCTAGCAGCAATTTGTTGTTAAATTAAAACATATCAGAAAGACATCCAATACTTTTTAAAAAATTGTAAGTCATGGAAAAAATTCCCATACCTTTAGGATATCTATTCCAACATTAATTGCTTTCACGATGAAAGGTTTATATTATATTATATTATATATATATATATATATATATATATATATATATTTATTTCTAGTACAAACTCTGCTTACTTCAGCCAGAGGCCATTACATTTTATAATGATTTCCCTGATGATTAAAAAAGATCCTTCCATCTTCAGTGGAAACCTCCTTGTTGAGAGGTCTATCCTACCTACTATAAATAGATCCTCTAACTATTCTATATATAGTGCACATTATATATCAATTTTTTCAAGCTCCTTTTTGATAAGTAGATAATGCTCCTATTTTTAGGCCTGCTCAACTGTGTTTAATTTTTTACAGCTTTCTTAAAATACAGACATACGGTACTCAAATAATGACTTAATCAATGCTGTATAGCATTTCACTGCTTAGTATTTCTCTTTTTATTAGGAAAATGACATACCCAATATTTTTGCAGGAAACTCGGTGTAGGCTCTTATTAACCTGGTGATGAACAGCATTCCAACACCCTAGTCAGACTGAATCTGACCAGGTTACTTACTTTCCAGGATGCCTATCCACTCTTCATAAATGCATATAGATTTTTTCCCAGACAATGTGAGACACTGATATTTATTAATTTGTTTTTAATTTTAAACATAAATTAACTTTTTCACCTATTCACATCCCCAAATCATTAAAAAAAAGCCTTATGCAAGAGAAATCACAGAAATATTTCCCATTTATAACTAAAATGGATAGATATAAAAAAAAAATATGTGAAAGAATAAATCTGTTTCTAACTGGTGGGATTATAAAGAAATTTCCCCTATGAGTAAATTACTCTGTAATTGTCTAATATGGGATTTGTATACAGCTGGTACCAGCTAGAGGCAGGAGACAAAATGAGAAAACAATGTATCAGCTAATTAGTATTCCAGTTTTATGAAATGATATGCCAAAATTTAACTAGAAGAGGGAATTTAATCAAAGTCCTCCTGAGACTTTATAAGCAGACGGGAATTTTGCTGTTAGAGCCTGCTCTGAAAGTCAGAAGCAGAGCTGATGTCCTAAAAGAACACTTGCTCTACATGGCAGACCAGGGCTTCAGCATCTTGCAGCATAGTTACCCCTACATTTCTTTCTCTTCTAGGTAAATGGAATGAGAACAAGAACTTATCCTTTTTTTCTTGCACAGCTTAAAATGTCTGTTTTCTCGGATCACTGTAATCATGGTATCCATATTTGCATTTTATCTTTTGATCTAACCAGAATCCTTTAGCAGCATTTTATACAGCAAGAGTCATTTGGAGAGTCTAGTCACTTCATGATGTGTTACAAAACAAGTATTTCTTTTCTAAATATTTTATTTGATATCTTAAAAGTGTAATATCCATTCTCTTGGCTAGCTTTTGCTAGCTAAATTTTGTCAGCTTGAAAAAAGTTCCTGAAGAAAGTGTGTCTGTTTTGACTGCAGATTCAAGTTGGAATTGGAATTGTTCCAAATTCTGTTGATGCTATTGTAATAAAATAAAATCTAATCTTCAAAACAAATGTTCTTATTTATTAAAATATATATTGATGCACATTGATAAATCTATCTTTTGCTATACCATTACAGAAGCTACATCTGTAGAGCAGATGAAAGACACTAGTCCTAGGACTGTTCAAAAGTTTGGTGAATTTCTAAATTCTCATTATCATCATCCATATTGCTCTTGAACGCTGACTGAATCTGATTTCAAGAAGGATCACACGTGATATCTCTCCATTGTCAGCTGCATGGGATAACATTCATTTGCATACTGTAAATGCCTAAATTTAGGTGTCAAATTATACATCTCTATAGGTGAGCTGCATGTCAAAGTGCCTAATACAGTCAAGGGAGATCAAAGGCTTTATTTGTTGCAATTGTAATCTGAGATACTCTAATATTCAAGATAGTTGGATAAAAAAATTTCCAGGTTCCTATGGGTGGTGGGTTGACCTTGGCCAGCTGCCAGACCACCACCCAGATGCTTTGTCACTCCCCCTCCTCAACTGAACAAAGGAAGAAAATAAGATGAAAGAACTCATCATTTGAGACAAAGACTGGGAGATCATTTAAAAATTATTGTCATGGGCAAACCAGACTCAACTTGGGGAAAATTAATTTAATTTATTGCCAATTAAAATAGAACTGGAAGTTGAAAAACAAAGACAAAAACTAAAACAACTTCCTCCCCAAGCCACTAATTTTTCCCAGGCTCAACTTCACTCCTTTACTCCCTACTCCCCTACTTCCTTGCCCCGAGTGGGTCAAGAAAGGGCAGGTAACAGATGGGTATGGTCAGCACATAACTGTTCTCTGCTACTCCTTCCTCCTCCCACTTTTATGCATCTCATTTGTGGCTCCTCTACATGATTTGCAGTCCTTCAGGATAAACTTCTTCCAGCATGGGTGCTCGATGGACCATAGTGCGGATATCTACTGTGATGTGATAGATCCACAAGTGAAGTGAAATACCTGCCAATCTCCATGGGCTGCTGTTCCTGTCAGGAGAACCTGCTCCGGCATGGGCTCTTGACAGGTGTCAGTTCCTTCAGGAAATACCCACCTGCTCTGGTGTGGGGTCCTCCAAATGCTGCTGTGTGGATATCTGCTCTGGTGTGGCCCTCTCCATGGGCTGAAGGGGAATATCTGCTCTGGAGTCTGTAGCACACCCTTCCCCTCCTTATTCTCTGACCTTGGTGTTTGCAGGATTATTTTTCACACTTTTTTTCCCCTCACTCCTCACTCCCTGTGCAGTGTTTTGCTTTTCCATTAACACATTTTCCCCAAGGCACCACCAGCTTGGTTAATGGGCTCAGCTGTGTCTTGCAGTAGGGCCTGTGCACCCAGCTGGAACTGGCTGTGTTTGGGCACCCCCTGGCCTCTTCTTACAGAGACCATCCCTAGAGCCCACCCCCACCGGAACCTTGCCATCTAATCCCAATGTACTGTGTACAGTCAACTGTATCAAGTTTCTACTAACACAGTCAATGGAGTCTATAGAGCTTTCAGATCATAAAACCTATGTGTCTCATTTAGCTGAATAGCTCTCTACACTCAATGACTGATTCATTCACCTAAAAAGAGTTATTTAATGCCTTCTAGGAGTCCTTAGGGTATTCCTGGCTGATATTCAGATGCTGCTCTGAAAAGATGTGGGTCTTCTCTAAGTCCTGTGTGAGATTTGCCAGCCTTTTGCAGGTAATGGAGATATCATGTTTCAGATGACACTGAGGGCCTGACCACTGATTGTACAGAAGAGATTCAATTTGTCTGCCTACATGCAGTCATTTAGTGCCACCTGCTATGTCTTAGGATATCCAAACATCTGGACAGGCTGGCAAATATTGTTCAGAATGACAAGCTTCCGATATTTTGGAGACACTGCTGGAAGCCAGGTGGGATAGCCCAGAAAAACTCTAAGCATTGCTGTTCAGGCAAATGAATCCCATCATGATCTTAAGAGCAGGCAGAATCGGTTGCGTAAGCACAATCATTTAATTTTGCCTATATCTTCTCATCAGCAGCAGCTGAGTGAATCACCTAGAGCCATTTCTGACCTTTATGATATCCAAAACATTTGTATGAGACTTACAGATATTTTACAGGACCCACAGAAAACTCATCACATTCCGGAAGGCAGGAGGAAGACAGACGGGACATGCTGAGACATGTAGACACTTGTAGGCAATGGAGTATTTCCTTATATTAAATTTGACTCATATTTTTATATGACAACCATATATTGTCCTCAATGCTTCATTGATATTACACTCAAATAGAAAACAGAAGGTAGACTAGCCACCCTCCTCTCATTCTCTTTCATTGTTTTACCTCTATTCTGCAAAACTGCCCTGTGATCCATGACTGTTGTGCAGCCATGAAGGTCAGCACAGTTTTAGATGCTCCTCTGGTGTAATGAATAAACACAACTGAATTAATAGAGCTAAATCAACTACACTGGATTTAGATAACTGACTCCATTTCTAATTTCTAAACACTGCTATGTATACAGTGCCAACACTCAGTAGCATATTTATATTTTGTATTTCATATCTTACTGATGTGCAGCTTCATGAATATACTGATCATCTCATGTAAGGCAATAAAAACATAAAAGCTATTTTCATGTGTATCCACAGTAGTTCTATTTCTGCTTGTCCATTTATTTACAGAGATAACAACAATCAGGATTTTCATAGAAAAATATTCTTGAACTAAAAAACCATAATTGTAATCAGTGTGAAAGAACCTGATGAATAAACTCTCATATAATACAAACACAGACTCTCTTTTTATTCTTTTTATATAGAATTATTTTTATCCTCGTATTTGTGGTCACGGGCATGATGTCATATGAATTGTACTGATACTATTATCAATATGCACATGCAAGATTTCTGCAGTGCAGCTGGGTGCAGGCACAATTTCTTTCCCAATGATTAACTTACAGCTGTCCTAGAGAAGAGAAATTCTGAAAATCTTAAGATAGTAAAGAGTACTTTAGAAAATTGTCTCTATTTTTTTTTTATTAATTAGACATCTCATATTCCTGTATGTCTCTAAAGCCTGCTTTCTAATTTTGTATACAACATTTTGGGCACACTCATGGTGAGTTTGATTTTGAAATTAGCAATTACTAATAATTTGTAAGGATAAGGTCAAAGGCAATTTTCTCTCTCTAGGTTTAGTTCTAGGAAAGAATGAATTCCGAAGAAAAACAATACAGTCAAGAAATAAAATTTTTTTAGCCTTTTCATCTCAAGTCCTTGATCACATGAAACACAGCACTGATTTTTTTTCTGAAACAATTTTTTACTTAGACTTCCATCACAGAAACTTTTTTTGTGTGCATTTGACAGCAAAAAGGGACAGTTTACTGAAAGCAAACTAATATAAGGTCTCACCTTATTACTGTCCAGTGCAAAATAGCTTTATTAATGCTTTCAGTCAAATCAGATGCACTGGTGCAAGTCTTGAATCCACTTATATTCTTACAGCTTCATGGAAATACATAATTCAGTAAGAGTCAGTTGATTTAGGTGCCACAGCTACAAGACACTGCAATGCAAAGACTATCCTTAATAGTCACCAAAAATCCATGAAGAAGAGGACACGTTGTAAAGTATCCTAACTATTGTGTTATTTTCAGCATGATGTTGCAGATTTCTAGTTCTATTTAGGGAAGAAATCTTGGATGGAAAGAAGCTTCATTTACGACTTTGATTCTGTAAAGATAAAAGACGTTTATAAGCTCTGTCATGGGTCTTCCAACCATTAGCCAGACTGACTTGTAATATGGATATCTGGATATTTTATTCTGCCTTATAGTATGTAGTCCTTAGGTCCCAGATAATTTTGTATAATCTATTTAAATATTTCTCTTTTTTTTTTTTTTTTTTGTCTCTGGTTTGGGTTTCCTCATGTTTTATTATTTGTTGTCTTTTAACATTCATTTCTTCCAGTGACAATGAAATGACTTTTTTTTACTTTTAGGTTTTACCGCATTTACATACAAATATGCAAGATTTTTTCCATTGCCAACTGACATTCATTATAAATGAAAATAAAAACCCCCACATTTTAATTTAAAAATCTAATTCAACTGTAGTATAATCTTAGGCAATCTACATATATAGGTAGCATAATCTTTGTTGCTGCACATAGGGAATGGGATCAACAGATCAGTACAGGTGTATACTTCAATGTGAGCAGATCATTATCCAAATTCCATTGAGTCTACTGATCACAGTGAGATAGTTTCCTTAGGCAGGGTAGGGTTTTCCATAAGCATCTTATGTCATTTAACACCCCTGTGACATCTCACCTGGATTTAACTGCCATTTCAGAAAGACGTGGGTAGTCCTGTGTTGTATCTGCCAAGTGCATGTGGATTTCACAGATGCCTGAGAGCACCTTGTTTAGGGAACTGACATATTCTCCTTAACTGCTTTGCTGATAATGGGAGCTTAGACACCCAACCTGCACACAGGCACCTAAATTTAGCTCCCTAAACCTGAGCCCACCTCCTAGATGGTGGACAGTGGAATCCCATCTGTAACAGGAGTAAGTGTTACACTCGAAATCCTGTTGTGGGCTAAAAGGGTCATATTATGTATATAGAGTTGAGAATTTACTGCAAGTCAGAATTGTCTATTTAGGACAGAAAAGCCTCATTCATAATAAATTTGACTACTTGTAAAAGAAAACTTCCTAGTATTGGTTTTGCAGTTATCCCAGTGTCACCATGACTCCTAAGGGTGCCGGGAGGAGCGGGGTGCCCACAGTAGGTGGGACCCTGTGTCCTGGCACCCCACAAAGGGTTGTTATGTCCCTCCACCCCTGGGGTCTTTCAGGCCATTAACCCCAAGTAAGCAGCAGCTCCCACCAGGAGGACAGTCACTAGAAAGTATGGGGGGGGGAGCGGAGGGAACAAGCTCCAACTCCAAAGGCTGCCCCTGTCCCTGAGACAGACCTGCTCTGCCTCTGCTCCTGCTCCCATCCCTGTCCCTGCCAGTCCATGTCCACTGCTGGGGGCTTCAGTGGGTCGGGGTGGGTGAAGAGGAGGGCACAAGAATTACAAGAAACAGCAGATATTATGTCTTTCTAGTTACTTCGTTTTGAGTAAATAGCTGCCATTGTGTACAGAACTATCATGTTCAACAAAGATCCTCTTGTGCTTACAGAAATGCAAGAAAAAAAACAGTCTTGAGGTAGATAGAAAAAACCTCAAGTGACAATACAGCCCAGTGACTAGGGAACTAGAGAGAGTCAGCCTGAAAACCTTGATCTATTCCTGTCTGTGCCATTTATCTCTTTTATATGGCAAAAAAAGGATTCTGCATTTAAGTACTGAAGTTAGAGCATATATAATCGTAAGATACAGCCTACATAAAGACTCCTCCAGAAAGTGTTTTCAAGCAACTGAACAGAGTTTAGGCTGCTGACACAGGCATGTAAAATTAGATTGCTAAAACATATGGTGTGAATATATTTATCAACTTTCAATTTTGCTGCTTTCCCTTAATTTTTAGTGCAACCATTAATGGCCTCTATTCCCTGGAGCATATGTAGCTAAACCTATGTATGTTTTATTTCCCTAATGTGGGGCTGAAATTGAATCTAAGCATACAAATTCCAGGCTGAAAGCCTGGGACGCCTCAGTAGCTGCAAATCTGATGGGCATCTCAACCCAATGAGCAGCACATTTAAGGATGGAACATTTATTGCTGCACATTTGCCACTGTTTTGACAATGCCAAGTACATCAGTGTTAGATATACCGAAGCAAATTATGAGTACTTCTGTGCAAATCACCAAAAGGCCTGGTATTTCTAGAGGATGTCCAATGATGCCAAAAGGCTCAGACTTTTTGTAATTTTATTATCAGAACTTTCTAATGCACTTAGAATAATAGGTAATTTAATTCAACTGTACCTTTTTACTGATTTTTTTTTTTTTAACAATGGAAAACATTTTCAGGAAGTACTCAGTTCCCACATCAGCCTGGGACAATTGAAACTCAACTATGCTGGGACAATGTTCTGATTACCAGATTAATAAATGAGCAAGTTGAAATCAGTCTTAATAGTAAAGCTTTTTCACTGTGATTAATATACTTCAAGATACATTTGTTAAAATTAATGTTAAGAAAAGAGGTATGACTAGTACTGTGCAATTAGATTATTTAGCAAGGAGGAACAATGTCAGCCTTAGTCTCTGCTTCTTGTATTATTTCTAAATTTCATCCAATGTCTGAATCATGATCATGGGATCAAAAGCTACAACCTATGTATTCCTATTGAAATCATCCCCTCCCTAACTTAAGGAAAGTTCTATAGAATCATAGAATCTTAGAATCATTTAGGTTTGAAGAGACCTTTAAAAGATCATCAGGCCCTACTGTTAACCTAACACTACCAAGTCCACCTCTTAATCCTGTCCCTAAACACCACATCTACATATCTTTTAAGTACCTCCAGGGGTGGGGAATCAACCACTGCCCTAGGCAGACTGTTTCAATGCTTAACAACACTTTGGGTGAAGAAATTTTTCCTAATGTCTAACCTAAACCTCCCTGGCATAACTTGAGTCCATTTCTTCTTGTCCTATCGCCTGTTACCTGGCAGAAGAGACTGACACCCACCTTGCTACAACTTCCTTTCAGGTAGCTGTAGGTCTCTCCTTAGCCTCCTTTTCTCCAGGCTAAATAACCCCAGTTTCCTCAGCCACTCCTCATAAGACTAAAGACATAATTTCCCTGTAGTCTCAGGTCTTGAAAATATGCAAGAATGAGGATCCCACAACCAATTTGGGTAACATGTTCTAGTGCCCTGGCAACCTCTTAGTGAAAAATATTTTTCCTAAAATTTGCACTTGATCAGACTCATGACAAGTGCCCCTTGTGATACCTACTATGCTATGAGAAGAGATGAACTGCAGTGTCTTGGTAACTGTCCTTCAAGTGCTTGCATGCAACTTTTAAATCACCTCTTAGCCTTCTCTTTGTCATAGTAAACAAGCCCAGCTCCTTCTTACACACCCTGAAGGGTATGTGTCATTTTTCAGACTCCCTCAATTTTTTCCATATCCCTCTGGAACTGGGAGAGGCAAGCAAAAAGCATTGAGTCAAGAACAATTCTAACTTCCCTTGATTGGCCAGGCAAAATTCTCCCAGTGAATTACAGTATGCCTTATTTGTAAAGTTGTTTTTTATCCATTCACTGTTATTCCCAAGTAATTTTCAGCAGAGCTGGCATTCAGCTAGTTGTTTAGCATGCATTGGTGTCTGTAGTTGTTCTACCCAGGATGCAGAAAAGTTTTTTCCTTGAGGAACTTCAAGAGTTTTCTGTCAGCTCTGTCCTTAAGTTTGACATGGTATTTCTAGGTCAAAGATCTGTTACACATGCTAGATACTACCACCAAATTAGGTTTGCCTACAGATTTTCTGACTGTACATTTTGTTTCATCACCATGGTTGTTGATAAAGATATTGAACATGTGCCCCACTACCAACACTCAGGGGCTCCACTCATTCCCAGTGACAAGTAGACATGGATCAATTGTTTTTTATCCTTTAAGCTCAGAAGTCAGAAACCTTCCAAAAGTCAAAATATATTACATCTACCACTGTTCCACTATCCACATAGTCATTTCATCATAGAAAAAATTGAAGTTATTCAAACATTATTTGATGTTATTAAATCCCAACAGATTGAGAGAAATGATCCTTCCACTCTCTTTGGCACTTGTGAAGCTGTATCTATAGTACTGTATCCAGTATGGAGTACCCTAGCATAACAAAGAATGCCATACTGAATTGAGTCCAGTGGAAGACTACCAAGGTGGCTGGGAGGCATATAACACAAAAGAAAAGGCTGAAACCTGTGTGCCAAAACCAGAAAGTAACGTATGAGGGTGTGAGATATCTTATTATTGTCTACAACTACCTAAAGTGAAGGTATAACACAACAGAGGTAGAGTGATAGGAAGAAAAGCAGCAGAGACTAGCTGCAGCATGGTAAGTTCAAATTACATAGTAAGAAGAATAAAGGCAGTCAAGCACCGGAACAGATTTTCTGGAGAGGTTGTCTGTCTATTCTTGGAGTTATCCAGAACTCAACTGGACATAGCCCTGTGCAACCTGAAATAAGTTGTCCAAACCAGACGACTTGTCCTTCCAACCAAAATTATGCTGTGATTTTATCTGCCTATTATGTAATTATAGCAAGTGAAATAAATTTGATGACAACTGTATCTTGGTTTGCTTAGGCATGATTCATTTAAATTAAGTTTGGATGTCTACAGTTAGATGTTTACATTGACCCAGTCAACCTAAGTTCTCTTTACACTAAATAGAACAAAGGTGTTCTACCTTAAGATCCTACTTTCCTTAATGTGGTTATCCAAAGCATATTCTGAGAACTAGAAGATTTTTAGCTTAGAAGCTCAATTCAGTTGTCTAGTGCCATTTGAAAAACCTAGAAACTGCAGTGCCCTCACAGATATACAGGAGGCTAAACATCTTCTGGACAACTGGGTGAAAACCTACCAGAGTATCCTAGTTTATCTTGAATAATGCTATTTGCCACCAAAGTTTGAGATATATCTAAAAAAAATGAGCTGTGAAGTAATTTATTGAATATGCGTCCTCTCAAATACATTTTTAAATTATTATTTTAACTTCACTTTTGAGGCAGTAGCATGATTTTTCATTTCAAGAATTTCAGTGCAGTTCAAAAATAAAGCGACTTCCAATAGACTGTCTACTTTAACAGGTCTTTATTTTACTTTTATGAGCTCTTATCATTACTGATTGGCATAGAGATAGCAAACTTCAACAGGATTAAAAGTTTTAAAGCTACTCAGTTGTAGGAAAAAATGTTTAAATAGTTCAGCACATTTCTCAACAAAAAAGCTTTTAAAATATCTTTTCAAAAATGTTTGTACTTATGGCCCTTTAGTGACTAGGAAACAACTATAGATAAGTTTTCCACTTCTAGAAAGAAAATTGCCTTAAAACTTCATTAAAATTTATATTTGTCTGCCTGCCTTGTTAACATTATATGAATAGGCAAAAGCAGATCCTGAAGATTTTCTTTCCACTGAACAATTTTGTATGAGAACTTTTTGTATATTTTTATAGCAAACAAAAAAGTATGAGGCTGGAAAGCTGGAACATACTAGGCAACTACTGCTCACAGTGTCTATATACTTGTAAGTGACCTCAAACCCTCTTCTTTAATCTGGAGATATATTCAGCAAAATTACAAAAAGAAAAGAATAAGCCTCACTTGCACCAACGAAAATCTGGGAAATCATATCAGAGTGATTTTTTTTAATGTAAGTATGAAAGATCAATATATTAATTCTATAATGAAATTTTGTGGACCTCAATGGAAAGAATTTCGTATAATTTTATCACATATGACTCTGAAAAACAAATTTCTATCCAATATAATTGTTGGTCTCACTTATTGTGTTTCCTTTTTGAAATGGTCACATTACTCATTGTTCAATATACATCTATCTACAAAGAGATATTTACTGAAGTATTGTAGCTGTGGCACCAAAAGTATTCAAAATACTGCAGATTTTGTTGTAAATTCTTGAGGTTTTGTTTTGCTTTAAGAAAAGAAGTAAAAAACCCCACCAAAACACACAAGACTCACCAAACCAGAATTTTAAACTCTCAGAAAATGCAGAACATAAATTACTTGGCTATAGCTGCAAAAACACCTAGCCAGGCACAATGCTATTAATACCATAACTCATTGCAACTAAAGCAGTAAAATGTTGATTAACTGTAACCTTAGAAACCCACCCACATCTCCCTACATTTCCCCAGCTCAGCTACCTACAGAAACAAGCAGGTCACAAGTAGACCCTCCCATAATCATCAACACATTTTCCTTTTCATTCCATCACTCCCCCATAATCTGAAGTTTCACTCGTGTTTGTGTAACAGCAATTCCTTAAAAATTATTCATAGGCAAAGATATGCCTATGCCATAAGAACTACAGCTAGTTAAATGCCAGATTTATCATGTGTAGTCCAATAGAATTAGATAACGTGCATAAGGCCACTATTAGATCCTATTACTAATTATTCCTGGGTTTTTTTCATCTTCTATATGCCTAATTCTTTTTCTTTCTAATGTTTATTTCAGTTGTTTTAACTCACCTGTGATGACATACGAAAGTCATAGCAACAATTACATGTCAGACTCAATTAACCCCTTTTTGAATATGTATTTCTAGTTTAATTTTCATCAAATTTTGATCTTGACAGACTGATTATTCACAGATTATGCTTGTAATTTAGTACTGTTACTAATAGATAGGAAAGTATTGCATTTATTAGCTTTTATTTATTATTTTTTAGGAAAACAAAACTTGTGGAACACAGCCCAAAGAAAAGACATCTTCATAAATCACAACATGTCTTTTGGAGAACAAAACAATTTCACTATGTAAGTCATCCAATGCTGTTATTAAAACTGAGTAATATCTATAGCTACTTAGCCGAGACAGACCTCTGACAAATATTGTTAGGGCTTTCTCTGACTGCTTAGCTCACTTTTCACTCCACTGTGTCAGACACTGCATGGAAAGATTTAAGCTAATTCTCTCAGTCTTCTTCCCACAGCTCTTCATTTGGTGTGTTGTTACACATGTTTGATTTTTCTCTTTTTTCGATTACAGAAGAAATATTGACAAATATAACAACTGATTTATTATTCAAATATGAATTCCAGAAGTTTTTAAATTTCTCAACTCAGTTACTCTTCTATGATCTTTAGGCTGCAACTCCAACATCAATGACACCGAATGAAAAGGAAAATTCACCCCTTCGAGGACCACATGCACACAAATGTTTAATTATTGGTTAAATATTGATTAGACATTTAATCAAATTACTTTTTAAAAGGCACCTAGGTTTGGTCAACACAAGCTCTGTATTACTGTATTATATTAGTATATGTAATGCATGTAGTAAATATCAGCCAATGGTACCAAAACAACCTTCATATTAGTCTCTGTTTCATCACTATAACATTCTACATAAAGAACTTGTGCTAACAATACCAGTCACCATGCAGTGTAAACTATCGAAACTGCATTTAACATGCATATTTTGTTTAATTTTAATATAGCAATTTAATTTAGAAAATTATGCCACCTGTCATAGTTTAAAGACTATTACATATTGTAAGATACTGCACAACTAACAGAAGCCTCTAACAGAGGCATGGAAAATCAAAATTGGTTTTTTTCTTTGTATAAAAGATGTTTAATTGTGTTAGGCGGGGGGGGGGGAAATTCAAGGGATATCATCTAGTTTAGTAAGTTCACACCAAAATTTTAGTTTAGCAACATTTACCTGTAAAAAACTAAACATACAAGATACTGACTTTGGGGGAGAAGTAACCATTGACTGCTGAAGGATTTTTTTGTTTGTTTCAGAAGGAAAATAGAGCAAAGTATTGAGTAAGAAAACATTTTATGTTTTCTTATTGATTTCTTTTAATTAAAAGCTTTAAAACATTAATGTTTAATTGGGTCTTTAAATTTAGGGGTTTTCATTCACTTCCCATCTCTTTTAGTATTTTATTTCACAAAGGAATAAATACAGATAATTGTGAATTGGTTAACTAGCCAATAAACAACTGATTACTGCAATCATTTCTCTTCCTACATGGCAATTAAGTCTACTGATTACACTGATAAAACTGAATACCTACTTAGGGACAAAGGGAGAAGAAATGACTTTATTACTCTAACTATGCCAGTAAATAAACAAATGTAACTCCCCCAGAGTGATTATGACTGCAGAAATGCCTCTGATTTTTAGATGTCATTCTTACTAAACTGATGGAGCTGAAATCCCATTTTGGAAAGTAACAGAATAAGGCCTTGTTTGGTGAAAGCGGCTTATTAAAATACTGTATAGTGATAAATCATAATTAATAATTAAAAATATGTTTAGACCTAAAAGAAAAACAAACTTAGTATAGTCTAAATCTAGGTATACAGGCAGTTACAGCAGAATAATTTACATCCTATAAATCCATTTTTTTAGTTTACCTTATGGTCCTGCATATGATGAGAAGCAAAAGAAAAATGAATATTTTCCAAATTATAATAGTGAAAGTCAGCATGTAAAGAAAGTAATTAAGTAGTTATGCAAAGTAAAATCTTGCAATACTGTAGCAAAAGAGGTAATAATATGAATTAAATAGATGTCATCTTCCAGTGGCAGAGATTAACCACCACTGTACCTCTTTCCAACACACTAAACTTTAATCGGTGAGGGCAACGGTGCCTTTGAACCTTTAACAGCAGGCACTTGAACACATTAATAAGGTAACTGACACCTGAATTCCAAAGCTTTGCCTCATATTGTAAAACAGGCTTTGATCTTTAATAATTTTTCAGCTAAACCTCTTTCCTATTTTCTACACAATATCGAAGAAGAGACATCACCTATGAAACTACTGGATATAAGAAGAAAAAACAAGCTCCAAAACAATCATCCATTCTGAACTGCCAAGTTCTCCTCACTATCCAGAACCTGAAGTTGGTAAAAAAAAACCCACACCAAGCAACCCAAACACTTTTTCAGTGGTGTTTATTTTATTTCTTTCTGGTTCATTTGTTCACATGAAATGACTAAAAGTAATCTGATACTTCTGCTGAATAGTCAGTGTGAACCTCTGTTGCAGTGGCAGGGTAATAGTCATCACTGACCACCTCCTCCAGGCTCTATCAAGACTCTGTCAAGAATGTTTATGTTAATCTACTTACTTTCTTTTGAACTCAGTCCTGCAATTTGCAATGTGCTCAAATATTTAATCGAAAATAAGTAAATAAACAAATAAATAATCAATTTCTTACTTTCATTCTGGGCCCTTTGTGAAGGTCAGGTCATTGGTATCTTTTCTGATCAAGTTTTTCTTTCACTACTTTTCTCCATTATGAATATATATATATGACTATATATATATATATATGTCTTCTTCTCATGAACCCAAAGGTTTACCTTGGAAGCACGTACTCTTTTGTTTCTACCTCAGGACATGTAGTAATAATCGGATGATACTTCGCATGAACACTCAAGTTTTAGGCTGGTATGTCTGCAAGGATTTAGCTTTCTTATGTTTTTTTCCTGTTTTCTCTCTTCCTTCCTTTGCAAATTCTGCAGCTCTGACAGTTTTAGTGATTTTCTGTACCTGGAATTATAGCTGCAAAAAGTCTAATAGTGCCACTATCTTTGTAAATATTGTACTCTAATGTGGAGTTCTTCTGTCAAAGTTAACCTCAACTGTAGAGATATCCCTATGTCACACATACATATCTGAGGCATTTTTAATACAGCCATGGTAATTTATTTAGTTTTCAATTTAAAACAAAAGAATCACAGAAGGGCTGAGGTTAGGAGGGATCTTGAGATCATCTAGTCTAACCCCCCTACTCAAAGCACAGTCAGCTGGCTGTTCAGGGCCATGTCCAGTCATATTTTGTACAACTCCAGGAATGAAAACGCTAATATGGACAATCTGTTTCAGTGTCTGAGCATCCTTACATTAAAAAAAAAAAAAAAAAAAAAAGTCTTATATTTAAGTGAAATTTACTGTCTTTCAGTTTCTGCCGTTGCCTCTTGTCCTGTCATTGGGTGCCACTGAGAAGAGTCTGGATATCTTTTTCACTCATTCCAATCAGGTATTTCCTGAAAATAAAACCACATTTTTTTTTCCGTATAGAATCCATCACAGTAAAACAGCAGATTCAGCAGTAAAATATTTGTTTATGGAACAGTTAATGAACTCTTTTAAAAATTACTATTTTCTGCTGCTTATCACTGAAGGAACTTTTGCTGATTTCTGTTAATGCCATTCATTATTTTCTTATTCGGTCTTCAACTAGGTTTTAAATCATCCAATTAACTACGAAACTGTGCTTAATATATTACCTGAGCTTCAGTTAGCTTTCAGAGTGACACTGAGGTATGAAGTTTCTGTTAATATAATCTGGATATCATGTTAGCCTGTATAAGAGTAGAGAGCAGAGAACCTCAGGAAAATCATCTCTGAAACAGGAAGCATTATAATGCTGCTGAAGTGGTCTGTGGCTGATGTATTTTTCAGTGGGATGAAGGAACTAGATTGCAAAGAGAATCTGAACTAGTTTGTCTGTACAGCACAGCATAGATATTTCAGCTTGACTGGTGCTGGTTCTGGGATTTCTAATGCAACACTATAATGTCTGGCACAGCTATAGAAAGACTTTGATAGCTGCACAGAGATAAGGGAGTGGTGAAAAAAAAAACCAAACCAAAAAACACCCTAGATTTATCCTGTCATCTCAATGCAATGTTCAGAAGTGCTCACCTTTGACCAAACTCTGCCCAAACTGAACTCTATGGCAATAGTAAACACTTCTGAAAACATCACCTTCAAAAATGAAAGTAACCCCAAGTGAGGCTTTGCTGATTATGACAACTATGTGAAATAATGAATGCTTCGTGCTTTTGATGAAGCTCTCTTGTAATGCAGTGAATGTAATCTTTGTCTTTGCTATTGGTTATAGTGGAACTGGGATTTCATCCTCTGTCACAATGGAGTAACCTTTTCATATGTATCAACTCCAGAGTCTTTTATGGCTAAATGGCAAAAACTAATACTACTATGCTGTTGTTTCCTTGAAAATCTCATAAGCAGATAAGTAGATAAAAGAAGATGCAGTAAAGGAGTGGGAGTACTAGGAAAAAGAACAGAGGAAAAAAAATCAAAAGGAAGAGTACTGCACCAAGTTTCCGAGACTCCTGTTTTCTTTTTTTTTTTAAATGATGTTACGTTTGTTTATAGAATACGAAGCAGAAAATGTGGTGAAAGAAGGGAAGGATATTTCTTTTAATTTGGTGACTGTTAACTGTGTGGGACTGTGAGAGCTAGACTAATGTAATATTTTTCTAATAAATTGCAATTGAGTTTTTATTGGAACTTCTGAGGTTTTTTTGTTTTTGTTTGTTTGTTTTGAAAGTGTCAGTGAAACCAGTATGACAAAATCAACACATTTTATCTGAATAAAATTTACAGGTATTTTAAAAATGTTTTAATGAAATCAAATTATTTTAGGTAATAATGAATGTCACTATACCAGTGGCAATGAGGAGGCAATAAAAAAGAAATAGAAGCCAAAAGCTGTTAGGAGATGCTGCACTGTGATACCAAGTAATGGAGTATCCAGTTCAACTGTTGGTCTGTCTTCCAAGCAATGAAGCCACATAGTGCATCACACTATTGTGGATAGAGAATATGTTTGTGTATAAGCTGCATGACATATTAGGAAGTGGTTGGGAAGATGCTGTTGCTCTCAGACCTGAAACAAGCACTGACATAGTGATACCAGGATGTTTGGGCTGTCCATCGATGTGTTCTCCTGTTGGCCAGAGAAGGGGACCCAGCACTACACCATTGCTGGTCCTCCTTACTGCCAAAGAAGGCCATGTGGTTGTATGGTTGGAACAACAGGCTTTCCTGATTTAGGCTGTGGTGATCAAGCGCAGACCTGTCTAACAGGTACCCTGAAACAGCACCAATCATGCAAGTTGCATCTTCTATTATCCTTTTTTTCAGTTTCTTTACCTTCTTTTTCTTTGGCTTCATGCCTCTTTTTCTCCAGCCTCAAGGCCATGAGATGTTGACATCCAGGTAGAGTATTTTTATTGTTTTGCTGACTTGTACCACTAGAGTGAGCCCTTTTCTTGTCTGTAGGTTAAGATCTTTGAACTGCTGCTGGATCTTGTCCCACTTTTTCACATCTTTGTTACCTACCTGAGGACATTGTGCCAATGATGTGCTATTGTATGATGTCCCACAGTTCTGAGCCATACTACAAATTGCAAGAGGGATATCAGCTGTAAAAGACATATTTGATATAGCATGACTGTAACCCCAGGTGTCCACCAATGGTGTCAGGTGCCAGACTTCAGATAACTGAGGTCTACAAAATCGTTAGGGTGATAGATAAAGTGAAAAAGAGTTGTCATTCACCAAATATCACATTAAAACTGGGATAACCTCAGTGAAACCAGTTTAAACCAGATAAAAGCAAGTATCTCTTTACACACCAGGTAGTGAACTTCTGTGACTTGCTATTATAGGAAGTAGTGGAGCCAGACAGTGTCAGCAGGTTCAAATTCACAGGTGAATGAATAAATAAAGAACAAGTGGGTACTAAAACAAATGGGCAAAGAAGCACACGTTAGAATCTCTAATACAATAATCATGGATTCAGAGAAGAAATTATGTGAGTGGATCACAGAAAAGGACCAAGCTCATGTGCTCTCACTAGATATGTCTCTGATCACCCCTACTGGGGACACATTGGCATAGACTGGTCTGTCCAGGAGTACACGACTTATGTTATATTCTTATCATTGATCTCCTCTTGAGAGTGGGCCATGGTTCAGTCCCCAAAACTCTTAGAAGAGGATTAAACAAAAGATGTGATTAATAAATGATAAAGTCAAAGAGGGGAGGAAGAATGAGGATAGCAATGGCCATACACTGATATGCAAAATATGAATTTTTTTCCCAAGCTTTACAAAAATACGATTTAGGCTATTAAATCCATGAAGAATTTCCCTCCC